>CAKALG010042378.1:10843-25861 GCA_916700815.1 Helicolenus hilgendorfi
TTAAATTTTTTTTTTTCAATTATTCCGAAAAAAAACAATATTCCTACTAAGCTGTTTACGTAGCTAATGAAAAGTTATATTCCACTAATATTCCTGTTTACTCTGATCAATGTAACCGGTGGTGTACTTGTTGGATCGTGTGAACACAGCCTCCCTCTTTCATTCCTTCATCCACCTTCTTGAAAAGGTTGGCGTCGCAATATTTGCTCCTATCCTAAAACCTGTTGATGTCCGAGTGTTTCATAATGTTTAACAGTAGGTGTGTTTCTCCTTTTGACCAGAAATGTGGGCTTATGCATCTCTACAAACTGTTGGCTGGTTGGTTTGCGGAGCTGAATGTAAACAGGCAAGAGGCCGTGTTTCGCAAACTGCCGTAAAAAAACCAATTGAGACACATTCTCCTAAAACCTGAATAACATCAGCATATCCCACATGTCTTCAAGGTGATTGTTATCAGAAGGGGATGGAGGAGTGAGTTTTTTTCTCTTGCTTTGTCCTATTTTATTTCCTCCCATCTGAACTGATCACTTCCCATCCAAATCCCATTCCAATTACTTTCAATCCAATTTCAATCCTGAGTTATTATTTCTCATCTTGAGGGACACCCAGTGGCTCAGGAGTTAAGGTGGCGATCATGATCCACAACGTCCCTGGTTTCAGTCCAGCTAGGAACCTTTGTTGCATTTCATCCCCCCATCTCTCTTTCCCCTTTTTCCCCGTTCATCTCTCTAATGTCAGCTACCTGATTAAGGAATAAAAAAGTCTGAAATATATCCCAAGAAAAGGGACCTTTTTCAGACATTGTTTAGACTTTATTTTTCCAGCATTTTTCCAGACTTTTTTTTCAGACATTTTTTCAGGCATTTTTCAGACGTTTTTCAGACTTTTTTCTTGGGACATTTTTCAGACTTTTTAATTTTTTTTTTTTTACCTTTTCAGAGATTGTTTAGACTTTATTTTCCAACATTTTTCAAACTTTTTTTTTACACATTTTTTCAGACATTTTTCAGACTTTTTTTTTTAACAGACATTTTTTCAGACTTTTTTTTTCCAACATTTTTCAAACGATCCAATTTCAATCCTGAGTTATTATTTCTCATCTTGAGGGACACCCAGTGGCTCAGGAGTTAAGGTGGCGATCATGATCCACAACGTCCCTGGTTTCAGTCCAGCTAGGAACCCTTGTTGCATTTCATCCTCCATCTCTCTTTCCGCTTTTCCCCTGTTCATCTCTCTAATGTCAGCTACCTGATTAAGGAATAAAATGCCCAAAATAAGGGGAATCAAAATTCGATGTGCACACATGAGGTTGATCCACTGGACATAAAACTTGCAATGTATGAATGCTTTTAAATCTCAATGATAAGGGATACGTTACAGTCGACTCAGAACCTCCACCCATCCAGATTTAGTTTAAAGCTCTCCATTAACGCTCAATTCTCCTCCTCCTCTATTTAACCCCGTCCACCTTTCCTCCGCCTTTCTTCTCCTTTCATTCGCCCTCGTCCCTTTCCACTTCCTCTCAGTTTATTTCACCTACTAGAGTTACTGCTACCGCTCTGACACACACTGAACCTTGTCTGTCTGAAACAAACACTCGCAGTGAAGCAAAGAGACAAGAGTGAATGCTCGATTGCTCGCTCCTACTATACGCAGACCAACTCGCTGACCCGTGCAACCTCACAGACTGACGAGGAAACACGGCATGCACTCAAACACAAACACAGAGCCGTATACACGCTCTTAAATGCAGGCGCAAATGTCACACTCCAAATCCTCTCATTTCCTCCTTCCTGTAGCTGGTCAGTCAGGCGTGTGTGACACTCTGAGAGTATCGATAGCAGGAGCAGGTTTAGCTATAACCCTCTGAGACACACACACACACCCTCACAGGGACAAGCACACACAGGTTGGCTTGCTAATATATGCACACACACTCATACCCCTGTGGTCGCTAGAGATGTGGTTCAAATCCTGCCCAGTGACCCTTAACCGATACCAGTGTGTGTGTGTGTTTTTTTTTCCTGGATGGTCAGCGGTACATTTCAGAGCCAGGTGATAATGAGGTCCTAGTTGACTGCACTATCATGTCACTGCAGGGTTTTATATATGTGTGTGTGAGTGAGTGTGTGTGTGTGTGTGTGAGTAAGTGTGTTTGTCCGGACAGGTCATGGACTGTTGCTCTGAACTAAACCCCGTGCTGTAGGCCTACTGCCCAGACCGTCGTCATCACCTGTGGAGGCTCCGTCTCTCTCCATTGTTTTACTTTGGCTCAGCTCAGTGTGTCCATGTCTGCTCTTGATAGTGTGTGGGGATCTATTAGCAGAAATGGAATATGATATTCATAACTATGTTTTCATTCAGGCTGTTCTCACACAACTCAATTAAATGCACTGTAATTCGTATATATACAACAAAATAAATTCATATGTAATCCATGTAATTAAATATGTATAAAGAGCAACAGACACAGAGTAAGGGGAAGTTTTGGTGGATGGGTGGGTCAAAAAACACCCAGCCCAGGAGACTGCTGTTTGTGTCCCATCTGAAACCATCCAGATAAGTCCAGATAAGAAAAAAGAAAAAAAACGTCTGAAAAATGTCTGTTAAAAAAGTCTGACAAAAAATGTTTAAAAAATGCTGGAAAAAAAGACTCTGAAAAATGCCTGAAAAGAAAAGTTTGAAAAATGTTGAAAAATAGTCTAAAAAAATTCTGAAAAAGGTAAAAAAAAATGAAAAAATAAAAAATGTTGGTAAAAAAAAGTCTGAAAAATGTCTGAAAAAAGGTAAAAAAAAAATAAAAAAAAATAAATAAATTTGACAAATGTCCCAAGAAAAGTCTGAAAGATGTCTGGAAAAAAGTCCAAAAAAGGTTTGAAAAATGTTGGAAAAAAGTCTAAACAATGTCTAAAAAAGGAGGAGTGAGCGGAGGGGTACTCAGTTGGTTCCAATTTGCAACCACACCACCAGATAACGCCAAATCCTACAGTGTACCTTTAAAATATGTAAACAACGTGAAAAAAAAACAGTTAACATCTTTTTAGTTACAAATGCATGATTTTAATTTGTCCTATAGCATTAATGTTAACTTTTATAAGCCCGTCATTTTATGGCATCCATTTGGTTTCATTTTGGTATAAAGTGGCCAATGTGAAGGCATGCGAGACAGAAATACGCGGCAAATTATAACGTGTAGACAGCAGGACAAACAGTTTGATGAGTAACCCAATAATCGTTTAGTCACTGACACAAAGTGACATTCAGATCTCTGTGTTTACATATACTGTAGCGCTGCGCTGACCTACTTCATGCTTGCTGTCCCATGACTAATCATCCTCCTCTGAACACAGATATAGAACAAATACGCACTTATAGTAAAGTATTGATAGTATGTTAAAACATTGACACAGGATCATACAGTGTCATATTAACACTTATATAAAGGCTTATGTGAACATTGAGTAATGCAGTGAATTGATGAATATGCAAATTAGTACAATAAAGAAAGGACACACACATGCATGCACAGTATTGATTGCTCTATATTACACTGATCACCATATCGACGTAAATAACCTTGTTATCTTTCACACACACGCATATGAAGACGTTACTTCCAAACACAGACACCTACACATTAAACATACATACAGAAACATTGATATCTCTTTACTTCCATACTGTTTTATACTCGCTTTTTCACCGCCCTCACTTAAAGGAATACCTCACTCTTAAAATGACCATTTGTATTTCTTTCTCACCCAGCGTTACCTTAAATTCTTGAATACAAGTCTCATTTATCCAGTTGTATGCTCGGTGCTTCCCAAACACATGCATTTTTGCCCACGATAGTGTTTTAAATATTATGATTTTGGCAAAAATGCATGTTTGTTTGTGTTTTCGGCCGTGTTCGGATTCTCCGTTCACCACGGAGGCACGCGAGAAATATTTTTTCTTCCAGAATTAAAGGTGAGTAATTGATATGCTCATGGTCATTTTGTGGGTGAAGTATCCCTTTAAATCACTTCCATATTTACATTTTCCTGACAAGTGGCTTCTTGTGAATGGCTGTCCTCTCTCATTAGCAAAGTCAGAATGAGTATGATGTTGTTATACCACTCCGTAAAGTCTTGGATGGATGGGAGGGCAAAGTTCTGGTTCACATGCCGTCTCCTACCTCCTACTGTATGAATGCTTTGCTGACTTTAACCAAGTCGCTTCAGTTTCTTAAATTCATTTGTACTGCAGCTGCAGAGGCAGATCAGAAAATGGGTTCTTTCACTGTAACACTTTTTTTCCATGATGACTTGCTCTCTGGTTCTTGTTTTTCATAAGTCATGACTCTAACTTTGGGCATTCTCACATTTCAACCTCAGCTAAAGGATTCCACTGCTCTCGGTCCAATAAAGCCTTTTAGAAACCCACTGGATAAATTATATAATCCACGGTGGTGAAGTATCATTTACGGATCAGCGTAAACCAAAACGCCACAGGTCTGACAGGCATTTTTTTAAGCACTATAAGCAGTATTTTTGTGTGATATTAAAGGGAACGCATGCTCATTTTCAGGTTCATACCACCCGATTCGACTGTTATCAGGCCATCAAATAGGCGTTATCGGTCGCCATAAGCACCATAGATGTGTGTCATCAGAGGCCTACTACGTTGTAAAATGGAAAGCGAAACTTAAAAGCAACACGTTCCAACATGTTTAGGCAACAAAACTACAACTTCTTTTGTTTTAGGCAACAAAACCACTCAGTTATGTTTAGGATAAACATTGTGTTTTGGCTTCAAATATCTACGTTTCAAAAGTGAAAGTAAAACTCAGCGCTTGAGAACTCGGTATGCTGTCTCTTGGGTGAAGCCCTGTGTTTTGTGTATATCTCATTTCATAGTTTATGGGTTAGTAGACACTCCAGATACCCAATTGTATGTGCACAAGCACTAAAAACAGGAGTTTTTCATAATATGTCCCCTTTAAGGTCCTTCAAAAACAATCTCCCTGTCACTTAACAAGGAATCATCACTTGATTAAACTCAGTTTTCCTGTTTTGATCTACATTATACAGCGAGATCATGTAATGCTTCACCTTCTGGACACCACCTGTTGGTATTTGTATGTGCTGGTCAGCTGTGGTTCAAACACCTGCAGGTTGGTAAAGCAAGGTGTTGCATCAGATGAATGATCACATATGCATTCCTCTCTGTGTTGTTCTGTAGTTGGCGTTGCGTTACGTTGTGTTTTAGATGCTCTTTGTGAGCCGTGTGTAGGCGGAGAGGAAGCCACTTACCGAGCCTGCTACTATAAACTGAATGTTAACATACGCGAGGGTACGAGGGGTTGTGTGTGTTCGTGTTGCTCGGGCAGGTTACACATTTCTCTGATTTGTGTGTGTTTGTGTGTTCGGGGTCTTGCTTGCATGCATTTTCTGTGTGTGTTTAATAAATGAGGAAGGGCAACAAAGGTTGAGCGCAGCGCTTGCTCCCCAGCTGGCTTCGTTGTATCATAGCAACTCCACATGAATAATAATCATAAACACACACACACACAAACAAACAAACACACACACAGTAATGAGGCATTCTCCTCCAGCCACTCTGGTTAATCTCTCTCAGCTGTTTCTGCTCTGCACGGAGATCCAGTTTACAGTAAACATTCATTTACTTTGGCTAAACCTTAATGATGATTTAGATTTGAAACGATTTTGGCATTTGAGCCGTAATGAGCTGGCTAACAGAAAGGTTCCTGTACCAAAAAAAATGTTTTATACCGTTGATTTTTTTTTTTCTCCTTGTGCTGTTGAGGTGGTTCTTTTAATGAAGAATATATAACAATGAATTGATTATGTCCGTCGCCTGTGCTCAACATCAGTAATCAATGCAGTAATTAATATTGATTATTTGTCCAAATGCAGAATTTAATTTATTAGCAAATGTGTTTGTATCATCAGCCAGACACTTAAAGACACCAATTCCACACATAAAGGTCACTTTACATGAAATCGGCCTGTAGAGCACCCATATACTAACATTTATTACATCCGCCAAGGCTGAAGGCCTGAGAAGGAGGTTATGGTTTCACCGGCGTTGGTTTGTCCGTTTGGAGGATTACTCATAAAGTCCGCCATGGATTTGAATGAAATCTTTTGGAGGGGTAGGGTGTGGCACAATGAACAATCCATTAGGTTTTGGTGGCGATCCGGCTCATGATCCGGCTTCGGGATTTTTTTTTTAATAACTCAGCTCAGCCTGTGCATTAACACCGTAGGCTTTAAGACATGCGCAGTGTAACTGATGACTTATTCATGACGCGTCACCGAGCTCTCTCCTTTTGCCAGCTTTCCTCATCAAACACGGTGACATTACAGTTTACTTCGACCGAGGCACACTTGTTGCAGAGAGTGATGACGACGCTTTAGTTGAGTTTTATTTTGTTTCTGACCACTTCAACTGAAGTGATTTTACGATGCTCCGCTATGCTGCTATGCTGCTATGCTGCGACGTACATGAATCCTGCCTTGGCGGAGGTCTGCGCTCTCCGAGTGCACTTCTAGTGTTAAATGCATCCAAACAGCCCCGATCCAGTTCAACGTATCCTCATTCAAGGATTCATATGATATCTAACAATATTACATACAAATTGATTTTGTGGGATATACACGAATGTCAGCGCATCACTTTTTGTAGGTAAATAGCTACGAACGGTCAGTAGTGCCCAAGAGGTGAACTGGCTCCTCTCCAGCTACCAGTTTACACTTCGTACCTGGTCCATCTGGGATTTCAACCAGCTACCCTCCGATTCCCAAGAGCTACTGCCGCCCCTGATCCAACAGTGTCTCCACTCTCTCTATGACATTAGTGACTATAAACATGCCATATCACACAAGCTGGCCTAGTTCCTCTCTGGCATACTTAGTGTCAGGATATGTTGGCCTCTGTTGCTTTGCAATACTAAACTACTGGAGTACCTCTTCGAAGTCAGGGAGTTTCCCGTTGACAAAGAGCTGGTTTGTCACTACTTCCCACTATGGTCCGCAAATATCTGCTGCTCAGGACTTTCATTTTGTCTGTTTCTGGGAACAAAAACAAAATGGACCCATAAATGTGAGGTGCATTGCTGTTTTCTTCAACAGTGAAGTCAATAAAAGTCAATGTGGACAGTTGGACACCGCTGACAGAAACCAGTGCATCAACACTCACTCCGTTTACAGCGTTTCAATCGCTCCAACACTGGTGAAAATAGCAATTTAACTGTGCTCTTAAGAGTGTGAGTGAGTGTGTGCCTTGGAAGGAAAAATAGTGGTTGAATGAAAAGTGTTCTTTTACTGACCCCGCCGCCTATCTGTTTGGTTCTCTGCCAACGCCTGTAAACACACTTTAAAAGAAGCCCAAACATTAAAAAAATATCAGAAGTTAAACCAGCAGCTGGAGTTGTAAAGTTCAGCCATGGTCTGTTTCTGCCAGAACAAATAGTACCTGTTATTAGCTGTTATTATTTAATGTTTTAAATGGCTGACGGTAGATTTATACTTCTAATTTTCTGTGAAAATATGTTGAATCCCGCAAATTTATGTTGGCTGGATTATACATTTTCTCTCTTTCGTTCTCTGTCCTCCTTTTCCCACTTCTTCCCCCAGTTATTCTAAAAGTAAAGCTCAACGGTAAATCATTATTTTATCTTGGTTGTGTGTTTGTGCCATGAAGCTACTTCCTCCCTGAGTCCTGTTCAACTGGTTGTTGTAGTGTGTCTCTGTCTCTTCCCAAGTCAAATAGAAAGGTCGGGTCAGAGGACGAGGGGACTGTTCCAGCAGTCAACATGACGGAGGAAAGAAAACAAACCGTTTCTTAGAGAAGTTGGGAAATAAAGAGAAAGAGATCAGGGATTGTTTGTCACACGCACTTCCTTCTTCTTTCAAATACTTGACCTTTGCTCGTCTCCCTTTTCATCCGCTGCTCTCTCCGTCTCTTCTCGTCTCTTCCTCTTCCTCCCTTCAGTCATTTAGACACCCAAGTGACTTCTCCACCTCCCCGTCTCCATCGCTCTCCATCCGTCCTCCCACTCAGAATGTCGTACACTCAGACTGCACACACACACACACACACACACACACACACACACACACACACACACACACACACACACACACACACACACACACACACACACGACGTCCGACACCACAAACACAAAAAAAATGTGACCCTGTTTAATAAACAAGCAGCAGAGTGTGTGAGAGTAAGGGAGCTTTTTAGTGGCGCCTCTTATCTCGCTTCCTCTCCAAACATTCACACACACGAGGAGGAACTCGCCTCAAAGTCTGAATGCCGTCTTTGAGGGTCGCTCATTACACACAGTATGTAATTAGGTGTGAGATTTTCATGGATCCACTGTTAGTGACTGGGACTCATACTGGGACCAGGTCCAAATTATATTCAGTCTAATTGGGTCCAGGTGGATCCTGTTCTATCGCTGCAGGTCTCAGGTCTGTGTGTCAACACGTCAAACACCCGAGCGACTCGCTATCAGCTCTGATCACGTGTTACGTCAGGAGAAAGATGTTTGTTTTGAGGCGATGCAGAAAGCGTGAACTGCAGTCTGAATTCTTTGGACATGAACGTCTTCTCTTTTAGACTAGTAGCGCTTGTTAATTGGTGGAACATTATGCTGCTGCCATCCATGTGTGAGTCTGTGTGAGTACGTTCACATGAAGTCAGTCAGATTTAAAAATGTTTTTCTTCTCGTTCCAGCCCTCCGTCCTCACGCTAAAGTCAGCGTTTTTCTCACTGAGCCAAAGTCCCCAGGGTGGATACATCTTAAAATGCCGGCTAGGTGTTTGAGCTTTCTGTGTCTTTTAATGTTTTCTGTTATGAAATAATGATTTTTATCACCGCAGTGCAGCAGCTTTGAAATGACTGCTAGTTAGCATGTAATATTTATGAGCTGGCATTAAATCACTACGTTTTTAGACAACAGGAAGAGAAAAATATGTAAATGAGAACGACTAAATTGTGTCTTTCCAAACCACAGTATCAGTGATCAGAGAGAGCAGGAGGGACTGACACTCAGCAGGGTAACCAGGCTGGGTCTCTCCTACAGCTGGCCAGATGTTGGTTGTTATGCCCAATTTTGTTATTTGCCAACTAAAAAAGAAGAGAGAGGCGAAGAGGCGAGAAGAGATTAACGCCGATGTAGACGCGAGTCGTGTTGACTCAAAAACTCCGACAGTCTCGTGCAGATGTAGCCGGTGTAGGTGCACATCTGTGTGTGTTTACATGTGTGTGAACAGATTCAGCAGAACATAGACAATTGTTGGTACGTTCACTTTTGTTTTCACTTTGATGTGTGAAATGAAATTGAAATTGCTTTTGTGGTTGTGTGTGTGTGTGTGTGTGTGTGTTCATTCAGCTGATTATAGGTGAATTAATTGCTTTGGATGCAGATGTGCACACCGGGGGAGAGAAAGTTGAACACAGAAAGAGATCAAAACCAAACCGGAAACCAGTTTGTCCCTTTCAAATAAACATGAAATGATAGGAGGATAACTGGAAATGAAGTCGAGGACGAAGAGAAAAGTTTGGTAAATCTTAAAGGGACATTGAAACTGTAAAAGTTTTCTGCAGGTTGGTGTTTTCAGATCATTAAAACTTTGTGGTCTACTTTTTTTTTTAAATTATACATTGTCTGAATAACAACAACACAGTTGCTGCCACCATCTGCTAAGGATTATAGGTGAACAGATAACTAGACAAATATTATAGATGAGCCACTCAGTACAGTTATACTGCAGTCAATCACACATTACAGGTTTGTCATTGTGTTTGTGTCTGTTGTCAGATGACTACACTGGGATTGAATAGTGATTTTTACTGCAGATCTCAATTGCAGCTGCCTAGGAATTAACGTAAGGCTAGCATGTAGCATTTCAGGCTGGTCTCATACACTGTTTATGGCTAGACCTTCGAAAAATATATATCCCACAAAATCAGTTTGTATGTAATCCACATAATGGTGATGCTGCGTATAAAGAGGAGGTCGAGGTGGATGGTTGGTTCAAAAAACACCAGACCTTTCACCCAGGAGACTGCTGTCCGTACTCCGTGTGAAACCAGAAGTCAACGTTGATTTATTTGTCACATAAGTTACATACATGTTTAATTTGAAAAGCACTGTCTGCATGTAACGAGAGTAAATAGCCATGTGTTGCTGGAAATTTGTTGGAAAACGCACGGAAAATGAGGCATGACTTCTCGTAAGAAATGCAAACTGTCGTATGAGGATGTGTTGAGCCTTTGTAGCTCTGTCAAATCTCTTCCAGTTACTGTGTTTTTAGTGCAAAAGTTCCATTTAGACTTCTTTGCTCTTATAAATATAAATGTAAATGTAAAAACAAACTTAGGAAGAACGTGATTTGACTCGCTCAGACTGCTGAAGCCTCATATATTAGCTTCAGACCGAGGATTGTGGGTTTTGTTCTGTATAGTCACAGAAGAAATTGCTTCACAACCAAGAAAAAATGATGAATTAATAACCTTTTAATGTATTTATGGGCATGTGAGTAATGTATCATTATAGACTTAAAAAAAAGGGACCAATCCTTTTATTATTCTCTTTTTCTCCTCTGGTTTTTGTTTGATTCATTCAACCCTCATTTTCAGTGATTTCTTCCTGCCTCTGTTCTTTTTATGTGTTCTCTGTGATGGTCTCTCTCTCTCTCTCTCTCTTTCTCTCTCTCTGTCTCTCTCTCTCCAGTCTGTCCATGAGCAAAGACCTCCGCTGCTCATTTGTTTGTTTATATTCATTTATTGAGATATAAACCACTGGTGGAGTCCAATCATCCCTCTCCCGCTGCCTGTATGGGTGTGTATGCATGTGGACGTATACAAACACAGCTCCTCTGAGGAAGAGGGAAATTAACTCTGACTAACTACGTGAAAACGTTTTTTTTTTTTCTGCCTCATGCTCTTTTGAACTCACTCGGATTACTCCTGCTTTCCCTCTGCCTCTGTCTTTATTCTCACCACATGTACACAACCTGTTGTGGCTGCATCACATCTGGCGTCCCACAGCGGGGCCAGTGGTGGCATGTCTGCCATGTGTACATCTCCAGCTCCCGCCAGGGCATGTCATCCTTTTCTCAGACTCACACATTTGGTTTTACACCCATTTGAAACCGAGTTGGAGGTTTCAGCGTTTTGTGCAGAAATATGATATTTATATTCTGTATCAACTTCTTCCAAGACTTATTGATGTTATAGTTTGACTGTCTCCGGTGAATATTCAAACCCAGGATGCCTTATTGATCATTATTTCATTTACTCTTAAGGCCTTTGCACACCAAGTCTGTATCATGTTTACACACCGACTCCGAAACTTTTGTCTATCATTAAAGTTTTTGAAACAGGTTTGATTTTCTGCGAGTTGTTGTTCTGATCTTGACTAGAATTCATGCATTTCCATTGTTTTAATTGACACCTACTCGCACACATACACCCCCGTACATACATTCGTACACCACTGGTTTACACAGCTACAGTACATATAATATGGTAACTCATGCTGCTGCAACTCTGTAGTTGCCTGGCAATGTACTGAGCTGCGTTCCAGAAATAAACACAAAGAATATATGTGGAAAATTATGTGTTTGTTCTAATACCTCTGGATATACTCAGAGGAAAAACAACAGGTTGAAAAAAGCAATGACACCAAATATTTAGCGAGAAAAAAGGGATAAATTGGCGTTTTTATATCGGCTTCATTGTGATTGGTTTCTTTGCTTTGCTGTAAGAATCACTGACATCATAATGTCCGTACAGTCAGGCTGACTTTTAGCTTTTGAAAGAGAGAGTGAGAGAAATCGAGATTCATTCATCCACATAAAGTATATGAGTGGGATAAATGCATTGTGACTGATTTAATGAATGCGTCATTTGCATCATTTGCGGTGTGTGTTTGTACGTCTGATTCAAACACATAAAATGTTAGCCATCTAGAAGAGCGTGTTGTTTGTAAGAGGGTGTTAATTGATGCATTCTCTCCTTTTGACTGTTTAATGGAAAAGCACTTCTCATTAAACTGTCACTCACAGATCGGCGCTCGTGTGTGCGTGGAAGAAGAGAAAGAAAGAAAGATGTGAGCGGGTCATTATAATACAGCGTGAAAGGAGGAGAGAGAGGTTGTAAAAGGGGAGCGGAGAGACGGAGCGAGCGCGGGAGAGGTGCAGGAGAACAGACCATTACGACAATTAGTGTGCCATTTAAAAAGCTTTCCTTCACGGCTGTTTGATGTGGAAATGAAACAATAAGCCTCATGAGGCGATAAAAGAACAAATTTCCTCCTATTTGTGTTCGTATCCACGATTTGCTCTTATTATGTTAGTACACATTGATTTCTTATTTTTGCTTTTCTGTTAAGTAAAAGAACAGTTTACGAGAAAAAAATCTTGTTTGCACATTTTAGTCATATATAATATATATTAGGGCTGTCAAAGTTAACGCAATAATAACGCGTTAACACAAATTTGTTTTAACACCACTATTTTTTTTTTGAACGCATTAATGCAACCTTTGATTTTTAGGTTGTAGCGGGCTCAGTTCTAAAGCTAGAAAACCGAAAGAAGCCATCGATACCAACAATGTCATACTAGCTTGTCGGGAAGGAAGGCGAGGAAAAACGGTCATGGACATTTTCAAAGGGGGTCCTTTGACCTCTGACCTCAAGATATGTGAATGTAAATGGGTTCTATGGGTACCCAGGAGTCTCCCCTTTACAGACATGCCTACTTTATGATAATCACGTGCAGTTTGGGGCAAGTCATAGTCAAGTCAGCACACTGACACACTGACAGCTGTTGTTGCCTGTTGGGCTGCAGTTTGCCATGTTATGATTGGAGCATATTTTTTAAGCTAAATGCGACAATATTTTTCAAATATGCTTGCATAAAGCATGGTATATATTACGGGGCTCCTACCCCGCCAAGCATACCATTATTGTGCTCTCATTTCTGAGGGGTGGGTGTCGTTTACACGCTGGAAGAAGATTAGAAGTTAGTGGGTTGCAGGGCGAGGCTCTTAGCTGGGGCGGGGACCTGGTTAGCTCGAGAGTGTTTGACTGTTTCTCAGCAAGATGGAAGAGGCTGGTGGGAGCCTCACTGTTCTGGACCAGCAGCCCCCCACTATCACATGAGCCGGTCCAAAGTCAGCACACTCAGACTTAAGAAATCTCACAGGCACCTGCACCAACTGCCACGTTGTGTGTAGCTATATGACCACACTGTTCAATACAGAGATTTAGACCCTGTAATTCTGTGAATGAGCATTGATGTGTATAAAATGTACAACTCTGTCTCACTCACACATCATTGAGTCCGTCTTTCTCTACCTCGACAGTTTCTCTTTAACAGCCGTTCTATTCATGTGAATGGTGAATAGGGGAATTCAATGGGTTATATTCACAAATCAAAGTAAAAGAGTTAATTTGCCAGTTAAGTGCTGTTATGTGAGGGCTGTATTGGACTCTGTTGGTGAAGCGAGAGCTTTACCGCAAATCCAAGTTCTCAATTAGCGGAACAATCTTAGCTGTGGGTCCATCTTTACCTCATAGACTGTTTGTGTAAGCAATGAGACAATTTCTCTGTAAACAGCACTAATCTTACTCATGCGCCCCCATTTATATACTTTAAACATCATTTCATACACACATCTTGAGGTTGTAGTGTTTTTTTTTTGCTGTTCCATTCTTCATCCATCTGCCCCATTACATAAGTTGTTTTAGAGATTGTGGATACAAGTGAATAGAAAGCAGGTAACACCGTTCACTAGAAGAAGAGGTGCTCAACAAACAGCTTTATTTTGAAGGGTCGTGTCTTGAAAGAAACCTGCCAATTGCGAAAACTTTCAAAAACTCTCGTGAGACTCGCTGCCCGACAACCTATCCTAATTTGAACCAGTCAAAGTCGATGTCTAACCTTAACCATCTCGCAAGAGTTTCGCAATGTTACCTTCTAGACACGTTTTGGAGGCTAAGCAGCAACACTGACAGAAGCTACGTTCCAAATTGCATACTTTTCTTTTAACTTTTAATACATACTGTAACTGCCCTTACAAAGTACGTACTGTTGCATGCATACAATTGGGTCACTACTACTACTTCATCGTAACATTTCACCTTGGACTTTTACCTTCTGTGCAGAGAATTGTGGGTCAGAATAGCCTGGCTTGCGTACTGCAAAATGTGACCGGATGTAGTAAGACATCCTGATATTTTGGCATACTGCATTTGACATATTAGTTTTAGGACATACTAAATATTATTCTGACATACTAAATAGTATGGTAGTATGGGTATTGGAAAGAGAGAATATGTCAGAGTATAAACCCAATGGTAGGACTACATCCCCCAGCATGCCTAGGAGGACGGTCTGTAGGATCCTAGAGAAGCAGCTGGTGAAGAAGCTGTTGGGATGTTCTGCTTCCAGTAATGCCACTGCAAACCTGACTGGGAAAAATGGATGTATGGATGGCTTTTCTCTTTATTTAAGTTGAGCAGTGGACTAAACCAGTGCTCACCCAAATATAAGGGTAATAGAGGTCACAGAGATTGTTGAGACAGATAGTGTTTTCTGCGCTTTCTCGCAGCAATGGTATGCTTGTGTGTGTGTGTGTGTTTAAGAGTCACAACCCATTAGTCTTGATGGAGTGGGGCAGCAGTAGGGGGTCACACCAAGAGACCAACTGTGTTTATTGGGAGTTGGGTTTAGTCATTGTTTCAGTAGGAGAAGACATTGGTCTGTGTGGTTACGTATGTATGTTTTTTGTCCTTGTTATATTAGTAAAACTTTTTAATGGAGTCTTTTAAAAGTTACAAGAAGATCCGATTTTTCAGTGACGTATTTAGCTTTATTTTCTCTGTTCTCTCTCCATGGCTTTATTTTCTAGTCTTTTTTCTTACTAGATTAAATGGCACCTTCACTAGACTGAGTTTAGAGTACTGACTGCCTCACCACCTGGTATGGATGC
>CAKALG010042382.1:0-19733 GCA_916700815.1 Helicolenus hilgendorfi
GGTCAGGAGGCAATGACCAGTGGTGCGGGCCTCCTCCCCGCAGTGGGAACTGCCATTGGTGTTTGAGGCTTTGGTGAAGTACCCCTTTGAGCCTCTAGAGCGTTCCTTTTTAAAGGCGTCGTCATTCAAGACAGCTTTGCTGCTTGCATTGACCTCAGATAAGAGAGTATGTAAACTAACCGTCCTGTCGGTGCACCCCAGTTGTTTGATTCTTCATGGTGACCACAGCAGGGCTACTCTCAGACCAAACCCCTCCTCTGTTTCTATGAGCTTAAGGAGTTCATTCAGGTCGAGGGCTATACAACTGGATGCTTTTTGACCTTGACCCCATGTGGGAGACAGGGAGACATCCTCCCTGGATGTCCTCCCTTGGAGCGTCATTTTTAGTGTTTTGGCCAATCACAGATTAGCATGAAAAAATGAAATACAATTGATACAAGAGGTTCCGCCTTAAGGCAGCAAGACCCTGTCCTCCCCTGCCCCCAAGTCCACTTTCTTGCCTGCCCTGCAGGTGTCGCTTTTAAAGCCTTTAAATCAGAATTTCAAGAATGGATTTTTTTCAATGAAGAGAAAAATATTTTTAGAAATGATATAGAGATTTCAGGCTGCAAAGTGGTGCAGTGGTTAGCGCTGCTGCCTCACGGCAAGAGGGTTGCAGGTTCAAACCGTGCTTGGGGCCCTTCTGTGTGGAGTTTGCATGTTCTCCCCCATGCTAGTGTGGGTTATCTTTGGGTTCTCCAGCGTCCTCCCAAAGTCCAAATACATGCAATTAATTGTTGACTCTAAATTGTCTGTAGGTGTGAATGTGAGCGTGAATAGTTTTCTGTCTCTATGGCCCAATTCCACCCCCCGCCCCACCCCCACACTCTTCTTCTCTATTTTTATATATTTATATTTATATTCTAGAACGGTAGCAAAATGTTACTCAATTTTCCACCCGGGGATCAATAAAGTATTTCTGGTTCTGATATTTATTTTCTTGCCGGAGAGAGGGAAGTTCATCCCGAAGTGGCTGCTGTATTTATACCGTACACCTTAAAGAAGGAGCTTCATTGAGCTGTGAGTGGGACTACAAACGGAGTTCAGCAACGTAGCTAATTTAAGGGTGAAAAAGCACTGTGAAGGTGATCACTGGAGGCAAAGTAACACTACTGTGGAGTTGACAGGGAGTAAAGAGACGTGGCATACTTTCCTATGTTTCACGTAGCTTACAGTATTTTCAGGTAGCATCACAGAAGCTCACAGGCCAGTCACATAACTTTAAAATAATGTGTTAACTGATTGTCATTCCGTTCTTCTTTAAAAAAAAACATTTGAATTGATGGACAGGAATATTTTCCAGTTGTGAATCATTTCTAACACAGAATTCATGTATGGTCTAGTCTTGGGATGCTCGTCTTCTGATGGAGCGCTCTGTGGCTGTGAAATGTCCAGATATCGGCACTCACCTGGTTGGAACCAAGAAGGTCCAGCAGGTTCTCGCCAGACCTGGAGCTCTGGAAAGGTTCTTCCCCGACCAGCCCCAAGTAGTGGAGCAGATCAGAGCAACGTTTGCTGGCCAATACACTCTAGACATGGTGAGAAAACACATACTACACAGCCGTAAGAGACTAAATTCATTGAGAATAATTTTCTAACCCTTCTCTGTTCCAGGGTCCAGAGGGTGACCGGACAGTGACCATGGCTTTGGCTGACCCAGATGAGTTTGTCCTGAAGCCTCAGAGAGAAGGAGGAGGTAAGATGACATCTGCATAAGATAAGATAAGATAGAACTTTATTAATCCCGAAGGAAATTCTTGTGCCAGAGATTAAAATTAATTAATTAATTAATCAAAATGACAACAAGTCAAGTATATAAAATAAAAAGTACCATTTTTTAGCACCAATGCCTAATGAAATAACAATTTAGTAAGATACATTTAGTAAAATGAATGAATAAGATAAGTCAAATAAAATAAGTCAAATAAAAACAAATTTAAAAAGTAAGCTAAACAATCAGAAAAGGAAGCAATATTGCATATAATGAGAAAAGTAATAATGCATATGATGAACAGAAATATTGCGCACAAATATATATAAACTATAAATATATAAATCCTCTGAAAAAGCTAGCATATGACATGTATTGGTTTTTCTTTACAAGTCACTGAATGGAACATTGTTTCAGCTATCTTTGCCAAAGTTAAGACTACACATGACCTCACATGTCTCTGCTTCACCACTTCAGGGAACAATTATTTTGGAGAGGACATTGTTCGAATACTACAGGAGGTTAAAAGTGACAAAAGAAGAGCTGCATATATTCTGATGGACAGGATCCGGCCCAGAACAGAACAAAACATCTTGCTGATGAAAGGACTTCCACTCAAACTCACCTCAGTTTGTAGTGAAATAGGAGTCTGCGGAGCCTATGTGAGGTATAGTATACACAGAGCCGTACAGCATGCATGTGTTATAAAAGAAAAAGCATACAGGCATAGATAATGCTTGGTAATCATTAAAAAAATGTCTTATTTTCATTTAATCATGATGCATGTATCTCCCTACAGGCATGGAGGAGAAATGGTCCTTAATGAGGTTGCTGGTCACATCCTGAGGACAAAGGGCATCGAACACAATGATGGAGGGATAACTGCTGGAGTTTGCGTATATGACCGGCCGCTCGTCATCTGAACACTCCTTCTGGTATCTACAGAGGCTCTGATCTATTGCATGTCGTTGTGCATGCGTTTCCTAAGTTGCAGTGCGACGAGCCAGAGGCATCATGCCCATTCAAGAAGTCAAAAAGTCACACACACCCCTTTCTCTATGGTATTGGTTTCGTCCAAAAGTTGCAGGATGAAATCGGCTCACAACAGCAGGTATGCACACACACAGATATACAGATAATAGATTACACACTTCATTACATTTGAGAAATATATGCATAGTTTGCTTAGCAAGATAGTTGGCTAGTACTGGCTAAAGTTGGTAGCCGGAGAGTGGTGTGAATCTTATGACAGTGAGCTGGTTTTTACCACCACAATCATAGGTTATAGTTAGCAAAACACTGAATTCCATCTGATAAATCCATCTTTAGCTCTTTTTCAAGAAAGGTGTCAGCAGTGTGTAGAAGTGAGTGAATAGGTGCCATTTACAATAACCATAACAACACAAATTATTCAAATAATTCAAATAAATACGCAGTATTTACCCCCGAGAGATTACTGCGCTACAAAAACTGGCATCAACCTAAAGCAGGAAGTTAAAGGGGACATATCATGAATGTATAAAGGTGACTGGCTACAGCGTTGGAGGCGGGCTCAAGATTTCAATGGGGGGGGGCGACCCCCAGACTTCCTACTTAAAGCTTAAGTAGGCGAGATTGAAAAAAAGTTATTTTTATACAACGGTCGCTATATCGTGACAGTAGTGCATGAAACAGGTGACCTGAAAAAAATCATGCTCCTCTGTGTCCTCCGGTGTCCTCCGGTGTCCTCTGGTGTCCTCTGGTGTCCTCCGGTGTCCTCCGGTGCTCCTATCGGCATCTGCAATTTCACAGACCAGAGGAAAACAAACAGTAAGAGCTGATCTGAGATCTGCTGTCCATCTGCTGTCTATGAGAGCCGGTTGTCAATCACTCTGAACTCTGGCCAAACGGTCAAACTAGGCAGCGCTGATCAAATATGAATCAATATTCTGTTACGTTAATGCCTATATCTCTCCTCGGATGTTTTCAGAATTATCTTGTAGTGCACGGTTTAGCTGTAAAATGAGAACGTTTGTGACGCTGCGGCCATTGTGAAATCTGGTGAAGGAACGCTAAGTTTCAGTCACATGACCGGAGCACAGCCAATAGGAACGCTCTCTCAATGAAATGACCTGTGATTGGTCAAAGTCTCCCGTCACGGGCTAGATGTTCTAAATCCTGAAAACAGAGCCATGAGGAGGAGCAGAAGTCTAGTTTACTCTCAGAACACTTGGATTACAATATGCAGAAAGGTTATTATGGGAGTTTTGCCCAATGATGCCAAAAATATACTGCATACACTTTAATATTATCCATCAGAAGAAAAAAATCTGGATATCATACACTACTGTCAGGATATAGTGACCGCTTTATAAAAATAACTTTTTTTGCTCCATTTCTACCCACTGCTGCTTTAAGGCCACTCTTTAAAGGAACTGCTAACAACTCACAAACATCTGACACGTGACAAAGGGCCCCTAGTAGACACTGCTTTATTGTGAGGGGTCACAAGCCACAAAGGCTGGGAATCACTGGTTTAACCCCCAACAATGCATTGTTTTATAACTTTATATTTTTAATGTAAAATCTTAACCTGAAAACTGGCAGATCGATGTAGTAGAGTAAAAAGTAGAATATTTCCCACTGAAATGTAGTGGAATAGAAGTATAAAGTAGAATAACATAGAAATATTCAAGTAATGTACATGTAACTCAACATTTACTTTACTAGTAAATAGACCTAGTTATTTTCCATCACGTCTAAACTGGGATAATTCTGTTTTTTATGACCTACATGCAATAACCCAACCTGAAGTTATAATCGTTCTACTCTCAATGGTGCTTAGACACTGACTAGAAACAAAGAGTGTGATGTGTAGAGAGAGGTGAAATGTAATGTTGAAATGATGTGTTTTTGCCTTCTTGTCAATGAAGCTGTTACAATATTTAAATGTGCATACACTTCTTTATGGTCTTTTCCTTTTACCAATAAAATGGACAGTTTTGTTTGACCCATGTCAGCATCTTTCAATGTGTTTGTGCATGAACAAAAGGTGGATCATTTATATATGTATTAGATTCAGGTTCAAACATTGGCTTGGGGCGCTTCTGTGTGGACCCTTCTCATGTTCTCCCCGTGTTAGCATTGGTTTACAACAGTCCAAACTCATGCAGTTTAGCTTCATTGTTGACTCTAAATGTGCCGTAGGTGTGAATGGTTGTCTGTCTCTATGTGTTAGCCCTGTGATAGTCTGGAGACCTGTCCAGGGTGAACCCCGCCTTCACCCAATGTCAGCTGGGATAAGCTCCAGCCCCCACGTGACCCTGATTAGGATAAGCAGGTACAGATAATGGATGGATGGATGTTTATCTCTGCCAGCTCTATATCAAGGGTTTAGTCTAGGCAGGAAAACTACATAGTTAAGTTTAGAGAAAGACTGTAGTTCTGGTTAAATGTTGACTGTTGGAGTGAAGAAACAGACAGAATGGAAGAAGCTATCAGTGAGTTTTTAAATCCAGTACTGTTCACGTCCATGTTTACTAGCTCGTTGTCTTGTTGCAACGGGGAGCTGCAGCTGTAGGAGGCGCTGTGGCTTAGTTGGTTAAAGTGCCTGTCTTGTAAACAGGAGATCCTGGGTTCAAATCCCAGCAGTGCCTTGTGGTTGCAGAGATTGTCTCTCTCTTTGGACTAAATGCATTTCATATGAACTACCCAATACCAGTTTGTTTTACCTCTGACCACAGTCAGCATCGCATGCACCTGAAACCACACCCAACAGTGATGTCACAGGGTCTCGGAATACACCAGAGGCCTGTACTACGAAGCAGGATCTGCGGTTAGCGAGGTAACTTCAGGGTTAACTCTGAGTTTTCCGTACTACGAAGCTGGATCACTTCTTACCGGGTTAGATCTCCATGGTAACTTATGCTGAACAGCTAACCCGATGTTCCAGATAAGAGATCAACTCGTATAAAAGCACCGCCTTCTGACCAATCAGAGCTCTGTGCGGTGATTGTATGGTAATATTACACACATATGAAGAAGTTACAGTCATAATCCAGGCTGAAAACAACACAGTTTGAACTGACAAATGCAGGAAGGACAGCTGGATTTATGCAGTGGGTGTTTACCGCTATGAATTATATTTTATACTTATTTTTTCTTCGTATTTATCTTATATAGTTTGCTCTTCCTTTGTATAATGTGTCACTCTGCCTGTCTGTCTGTAGACTTGTCCATGTCTGTGATTGGTCAGATGCTGAAAACACCGCCCCGTTCATATGAACGTGCTGTACGAGGCCTGTACTACAAAGCGAGTTCAACATACCCAGGGCATCTTCTCGTTATCTGGCTTTACTAATCCTAACAAACGGGATCTCGCTAAGCTGTCCCCCTTTCCCTCTCACCCCCTGCAGAGAACGAACCATAACTCCCAGACTATAGTACTACCGCACCTCCTCTTGTTGGTGTTCATTGCGTTCTTTCTTCCATTGTTTCCAAATGCGACAATGTTTTTCCAGAAAAACATCACTTCATGTCCTAAACAACTCTTCTACTCTAGACTCCACAGACTGCTGTCCAGCGTGAGGCACTGTTGGGATTTGAACCCAAGATCTCCTGTTTACAAGACAGGCGCTTTAACCACTAAGCCACAGCACCTGTTTTTTAGTGTTTTCTTCTCTCATATCAAAGCTGCATTCATATCCAAAATGTAAAAAAGAGTTCAACACAGGAGCTGTCTGTTTCCTCATTTCAACAGTCAACTTTTAACCAGAACCAGTCTTTCTCTAAACTTAAGTTTTCCTGCCTAAACTAAACCCTTGATATAGAGGTGGCAGAGATAAACATGACAGACTTCAGTTAAGAGCTCATTTCTGCAACAACCAGACACTGCTGGGATTTGAACCCAGGATCTCCTGTTTACTAGACAGGCACTTTAACCAACTAAGCCACAGCACCTCCTCCAGCTACAGCTCCTCGTTGCAACAAGACAACGAGCTAGTAAACTTGGTCGTGAGCAAGTCAAAGAGTAAAGTCAAGAGGATAAACACAGCGGGCTCTTCCTATTTTTATTCTTGATTTCATCTGATCATTCCAAGACACGGATATTTTCACAACGACATGGCCATCTGGAATAAAGCTATGTGGTCGGCAACTGCTTTGTTTCATGTCCGTATCATAATAACGGCTTGTATATCCGCCGTCCTCGGTCGTCCGGTTTCCCTTTTTGAATGACAAGTACACACTACCGCGACCTGCTGGTAAGGAGAGTTATTTCATCTCAGGCAGGCACAGAACGTACGTGCTAACTGATGTCGGCGGTAGTCTTTGCGGTGTGTTCAAGTGCAACATGTCGGCCAAAACAAAGGTGACGTGAGGCGACGCAACTTCGTTGCCGCTAGTTCTCTGATGTTGGCTTGGCGTGTCCCCAGCTTTACCTCTTACTTTGTAACAACAATACCAAGCAACAGTATACTGTCAGTAGAATTAGAAAAGGACTGCGATGGCTGGGAATCAAACCCAGGTCAACTGCTTGGAAAGCAGCTATGCTCACCACTATACCACCATCGCTGCACAAAATGGTATTCATGCCAAATTTCCAAATTTTTGTGGGCACTGAGACTGAAACGAGCCCTGCATTTAAACGATGCATGTGACTCTCACCTTAACTTACTTATTTTCAATATCGTATCAAACACAGTATCAAAAATTGGGTTTGATTGAATGCCAATCTTAAGGATTTTAAGAGAAAACACACAAAACAAACAAAATCAAGTGTCTACTCAATCAACAAGTACTTGCTTTGATACAGATGGCTGAAACAGACAGAATGGAAGAAGTTATCAGTGAGTTTTTAAGTGTTTTAAATCCAGTACTGTTCACATCCATGTTTACTAGCTCGTTGTCTTGTTGCAATGGGGAGCTGCAGCTGTAGGAGGCGCTGTGGCTTAGTTGGTTAAAGTGCCTGTCTAGTAAACAGGAGATCCTGGGTTCAAATCCCAGCAGTGCCTTGTGGTTGCAGAGATTGTCTCTCTCTTTGGACTAAATGCATTTCATATGAACTACCCAATACCAATTTGTTTTACCTCTGACCACAGTCAGCATTGCATGCATCTGAAACCACACCCAACAGTGATGTCACAGGGTGACATGAGCTCTTAGATTACTTATTATTATCATTATTACTTACTTTATTTCTGCCACGTCTATATCAAGGGTTTAGTTTAGGCAGGAAAACTTTGTCAATAAGTTAAGAGAAAGACTGGTTCTGGTTAAAAGTTGACTGTTGATATGAGGAAACAGACAGCTCCTGTGTTGAACTCTTTGTAACTCTTTTTGACATTTTGAATATGAATGCAGCTTTGAAAGAACAGAGTGTACACCAACAAGAGGAGGTGCTGTGGCTTAGTTGGTTAAAAGGCCTGTCTAGTAAACAGGAGATCCTGGGTTCAAATCACAGCAGTTCCTTTTTCTTACAGAAATGATTTCTTGAATGAAGTCTGTCATGTTTATCCCTCACTGTAGATTGTATACAGGATTGCACTTGGATGCATTTAATGCCTTGGCTGACAACCTGACACAGGGATACATTAACTCCTTCTAGATACCCCCCAGGGATCAGCTACTGATGACCCTGATGAAGCTCTGGCTTAATCTACTCCAGGATGACATCGCTGAAAGGTTTGGAATATCACAACCTCTTGTTAGTAAGGTCAGCTCCTGTTGGTTGGACCTCATGGAGGAAAAGATGAGATGTTATCTGCCATGGCTGCCCAGGCAGACAATTCAGGCAACAATGCCTCATTGCTTTCAGGAACATCACCCAAAAGTAACATGTGTCCTTGATTGCTCTGAGACCCCCCCTTCCAGGTGGCACTATACCACAATACCTGGTGGCACCCTGTGGACTAATAATGGAGGAAGATGCAGCTTGGCAGACTGTAAGCTTTTAAAAATTCAGTCTTTTCCTAAAATCACTGAACTACAAAACTCAGTGTAATGGAAATATAGATGGGTAAAGTAAGGGAAGAATAGCGTGTATTGGTCAAAAAAAAAAAAAAAAAAGCAGGAATCACAAGTCCACGGCAAAATAAAATCTGAAGAATCTGAAGAACGTGAAGAATCTGAAGAACGTGTGAGCCGTTCATCAGTGGGTGGAATGCTGGTATTCTGGTGGGACTCTCTGGCAGACATCAACCAGACCTGAGTCATTCTGACCTTGGAATTCTTTTCTATATTCTATATATAAACATGATAATATTTATTAGAGATGCACCGATCGATCGGCCACCGGTTGAAACACTGGTCAATTAGTCTCATATATCCGATTTTTTGCAGGTCAAATTTTCACACAGTGACATAGACAGTAACATCACAATCACACACACCAACAACATGCACAACACGCACACAGTGGCAACTCCTGTTGATACTGTTCATACTGGGGAGTTGAACAGTATCAACAGGTACTGTTGATCCCAAAAATTGGGATCAACAAGCGGCGCTCTTCCTGGGGGCTTGGTCTCTCCCTCTTCTCTTGCTTCGTGCTCAGTCAGTAGATGTGGGGCAAGCAGGAGTTGATAGAATTAGTAGAGCTTATAGAACTAGATGTTTCAATCCCTGTGGTAAATTGGCACTCTTGAAGTAGGCAGTAGGATTGGAGCGGTGAAAGGAAGGGAAGGTACGTCATCGGGGTCATGAGGTGGGCACCCTCCTTCATTGAAGTTTAGTTGATAGGCAAATGACGTTTCCAGAGGGCTCAACGGTGATACAGACTTGATTGCTTGTTGGAAGGAACGACCCCTCACCCCCATTTTCTTCAAGAGACTGGTCGTAGATGTTGCTACGAATCTCCTGCATCCCACTTCTACAGAGAATATTTTATTCTTCCAACTTAGTCTTTTTCCCCTCATAAGCTAAAATACACACACCTTTACATTCTTGGAAATAGATACCGATTCATAAATAGTTTTGTATAAATAGATAAATACATAGCTTTAGATAGATAATAAATAGTTGACTCTATAATAGGCCTACATGCACTATATAGAATATTTTCTCTGATTCTTCTCGGATATGTATAAACGTACAATTGAATTTCCTATTAAAGAAAAGGTGCAAAAATGTTTGTGTATGCTCTCAATTATAGTTCTACAAAGAAAGAAGGTCGGAATTGGCAGGTCAGACTTTTAAGAAATGGGGAAAGGAAATTGCAATCGGTGCATCTCTAATATTAATAATATTGTTAAATTGCTTCTTCTCAGCTGCTGCAATAAGATTATTTCACAGTTATTAAGCAGTGAATATGTTCACAATGCTCTATGATCTAGCTCTCAAAAGACACAAAGGTACACAATCCTTTTTGTTATTTCTCCAGGCACGGGTAATGCAGAGCCTGGCAAATTCCCATTAAGATAATGTATTGTATTTTTTTTAATTGTTTTTTTGTGATCTACTATTTAGTTTTGCAGCATGAATTAAAAGCCTAATTAATTATATGTTGAAATCACCTTTGCGGTCCTTTCCAGCAGCGGTCCTCACCTCACCAGCTCAGAGTAGTGTAAAAAAAGGCCATGCCTCTGTGCATGTCTCCTCCTACTATCACCTGTGCTTGATCATGCACTGTGCATGTGCCATCAGTGTGCCTGCACTGAGTAGGCCCCCAAATACAGCACTGAGGGAGAAATACAGATGAGGAAAGGACGGCTGGACTTCACCTGCTATGATTGATGCCTAATGGACATTTCTTTTCATGTGTGCGTCCATGGTAAATATACAGAAACTGTGATGGACCTTGCATTTCACACTTTATTTTCTCATTAGGCTCATTTTACACACCATGATTTTGTATGCTTTGATCTGCATCAAGATAAACAGCCTTAACTCTACACTTGGACTCTGCATCTCTCTGTTTCTAGCACAAACTAGTGTCCTGATCCGATACCCTGAAGAGATTGCTGCAACACCTATTGATCCATAAAAATACACATTTTCCCACACAGTAGGCTCCCAAATAACTTCACATTCTACAACATCATCAAGCTAATGTTCAGTTTCATAGCTGTTGTTCATTGTTGACTACATTACGTAGCTACACAACCTATGGAACATATCAGTCCTGTGACATTACACAGTCAACAAATCAATCTGCAATTGATCAGATCATATTGAGGGTCCATCAGCTTTACAATTTAGTTTGGAGGGAGATTCGGTATTGGTGAAGTCATTGCATTTTATGAGTAGGCCTTCTGTGACGTTACCCACCACAGGGGTCAGAGGTCATCACTCCTCAACCCCCAAGGATTTCTTTTTTTTTCTTCAAAAGGTTCATGATAATAATACTATTAGCTTCAATCGCAACATTAACACCAACATCAACAGCAACAATAATAATATTAATAATGTGAATACTAATATCAATACCAATATTAACATAAGTATCAATACTACTACCACTTCTTATGGTATCTTTTTAATTTTGTATATGTGTAAATAAACAACAAACAAAGGTGTATTGACTGCATACACATTAGGAGAGAGAAAATATGCACAATATATCTGTTATTTTTTGATTCCTCTGCGTGAGTGTGTGATGCTCATGTTCTCTCAGTTCTTATAGGAAACACTGAGCAGAAGCAGATGATAATGAGATGGAGCAACCTTTCACTTTGCAGCTTTATCCCAGCAGGGAGCAGTGTTGCCGTGTCTGTGTGAGAGACGCCAGATGTCTGCTGAGTTTTGTCCAAGTGATTTGTTTGTCCTGCTGAATGAGTTTGCTGCCTGTCATTAAAGCAGCCGAGCGGGGAGAAGCAGTCAGTCAGTCTGTCTGTCAGTCAGTCTGTCTGTCTGTCAGTCTGTCTGTCAGTCTGTCTGTCTGTCTGTCTGTCTGTCAGTCTGTCTGTCTGTCTGTCTGTCTGTCTGTCTGTCAGTCTGTCTGTCTGTCTGTCTGTCTGTCAGGAGCCCCTCTGTGGCTGCGCTGAGTTCAGCTCTCCCCCGGCTCGCTCTCTGTCTGTCTCTGTCTAGATCTGTCTGTTTTTGTCTTCCGTCTGTCTCTCTCCGGTTGCCTCGTCCATCATGATGCAGACAGGATCTTTCCATCTACATTTCAAGTATATAGCTGATGCTGTCATCCAAAGCAGCTCATACTTTTTGCAAACCTGGAGTAAGTGCTGGAGCTGCTACTGTACTTTTCCGACCTTGTAGTTGAGGAGTTCACTTTGACAAAGCTTTTAACAAAGTCAGACAACTCACGTTTGAAATGTTTATTTCAACAGCAGAACATAGTTAGAGTTTAGGGTCTAGACTCCGAACTCATCACTCCCTACAGATATGATTACATGAGATATTGGGAGTGATGATTAGACATATTTCCCCTCCAAAACTGCACTGGTTCGGAGCCTGACACCACTGATGTGAGGATCTTCTATGTGTGGGCCTGGCACCAACTGCTGTGTGACCATTCCCCATGAACACCTCGGCTACAAGGGGAATATACTATCTAGTGAAACTGCTATGTGCGGGCCTGGCACCAGCCGCCGTTCCCCATGAGCACCTCGGCTACAAAGGGAATATTTGGGACCCTGGGACTGCAGTTCCCAGGGTCCTGTTGGGCGGAGCAGCTTGAGCCATGTCAAAGGTTGAAGGGGATTACTATACTACTATACCAGTGGTTCTCAAACTGTGGTACGCGTACTGGCTCTTTGTAGTGGTACTTGGAGGAATCTCCGAAATATTTTTTTAAAAATGAATAAGAAATAGGGCTGACCCATAAATCGTATTTTCATCGTCATCATTATGAAAATGCGCCATGAACATATCGCAAAAGGCTGTCTGGAACAAGATGAATCAGAAAAATCATTCTATTTAGTGATGGTTAATGCTGCATCCTCTCTGCTGCTCTGTCGGAGCTCTCCGCTCACACCAACACACAGTCAGTCTGTGAACAGCTGATCAGAGAGGCCGCGGTGGAGACAGCTACAACTACTCGCAAGTTCAATAAAACTTTGCAAGGGTAAAGCCAAGACACCTTATCATTACACCTGTTCAACAAGCAGAAACATGATGAAACTGTTAAACATGGAGGAAAGCGACGTTTCAATCTGCTCTGTCTGCTGTCTCTCATCCTCCGGCGCTTTAGACAGGCGGCTAACAGCAAACCGTAAACACATGGAACATATTTAGACTTTAGTTCCTCTAGTCAGCAGTGATCCAGTGTTCAGTGTACGGGGAGTTTATTGTGAAAGAATGGAAGGCGTGAAGTGGTGATGCGCTGTGAGCCTCTGTGTTATTAATTTATTATCTTCATAAAGTATCGGAGCAGCGTAACCCTCGGCTACACCAGCTAAAACTAAAGCTGCAGTAGGCTGTGTAGTCGGACTGTTAGGTTAGTTTATCACATATCTTACTGGTAAACTCATCAGCTGGCTGAAACCAAACAGACCCTCTTCCCTCTATCAGCCCTAATGTTACTGCAGCAGAGGACAGAGGACAGGAGGACAGAAGACAGGAGGAAGGACTGATACTGACTGATGTCTGTGTTCTTCAGTCTTTATAAACTCCACTCAGTATTTTCATGTCAGGAATCTGATTTATTTTATTAACATGTTAGATTGTTTCCAGTGAGATGTTAGTGAGTTGATATGGTGTCTTTGCTGTAGTAAACATTACTGTTGCTGCTCTAGAAACAACATTTAGCCCAGTTCTATTTTAAATTTGAGGACCACTCTACTATACTATGGATTAACACATGAATACAGTTGAGTTCATTGGATCCACAAAAGTCTCAGCTTTACAGTGATTCACAATTTATGTAATTCAAGACTGTTTATGGACCCCAGTATGCAGATATATTCAAACACACATTTTAGAATATGCAAAAATAACATTTGTACTGCATTCAAAAAACTGCATGTTTTTGCCCCAAACTGCATGTGATGATCATAACGTGGGCATGTCTGTAAAGGGGAGACTCGTGGGTACCCATAGAACCCATTTACATTCACTGATCTGGAGGTCAGAGGTCAAGGGACCCCTTTGAAAATGGCCATGCCAGTTTTTCCTCGCCAAAATTTGGCCTAAACTTGGAGGACTTGATTGTTACCAATGGATTACTGAGGTTTTCGGTTCTAGCTCTAAAACTAAAGCTGCTACAGCCTCTAAAAGACAGTAAAGTCGGTACTAAAGTCGAGATCCCACGGGTCTAGTGGGATGCAAAAATATCTATCTTCCCCATGGTCTGCAGGACGGATAATAATGCACTATACCCACTTTTAACAGTCTCTTCTGCACTATATTCACTTTTTAATAGTCGTGTGTCACAGCTGTTACTCGACACAGTTTTCTTCTTCATCTCCTTGTATTTTTATATCTGGTATATTTTTTTGTACTTTGCACTCATAACTTTTTTACTGCCTTTTTACTAACATGTTTTTACACTATGGAACTGTGATGCTGGAAACTTAAATTTCCCTCGGGATTAATAAAGTTACTATCTATCTATCTATCTATCTATCTATCTATCTATCTATCTATCTATCTATATTCTGTAACTCATGTTACGACCTGCTGAGGTGCTTTGACCACAGAGGTTAAGATCTTTTACTGAGACAAACATTGTCACTCTGTCTAAAGCTAGAGAGATGATCCTGAAGCCGTACAACAGGAATCGTTCTGGCAGAGCAGCTGACTCAATCTATATATTCTGCTGTGTAGGAATTCTCCGCACAGTCTCTATTCAAATGGCCAGATAGTAAAGTAGCCATATCAACACACAGCGTTCCCCCCCGAGCCTGTGATAGATTACTCATGCCCGTTTGGTTATATGCTGTGTATGTCAGTGTATGTATGTGTTATGGGTCTTTATCAGAACCTCCCAGCCCTCCAGACATTTCATTTACTGTATGGATCACTGTCTGACAGCCCAGTCTATATTAAACCTGCTTATTTTTCCATCCATCTCTCTGAATAATCCGGAAACTGCAGCTCCTCTCTGCCAACGGGAGACTCAGGTCTGTTGCGGTGCGTCTCCTATATATTTTCAGTGTAACGGTCCTTTCTTCTACGGATGAGATGAGATCTGGGAGCCTGACTGCTTTTGTGGGAAGCTAATCAACCTGTCTGTCTGCCTTTGCATTGTTGTTCAGCAGAGACTAAAATCAATTTTCGCAACAATTGCAGCAGGACAGTAAAAGCAGCAGTAGATTGCCTTGTGTACCCCCAAACCACAACAACAACAACAAAAATCCATCCAATATCACAATCAGGAAGATGATACTGGTCTTCTCTCCAGGAACACTGGATGGAAGAGAAAGTGGAAGAAACAACATGGTGCACTGACACGTACAGTAGACCACAGGATTTTACCCTGCATGCACCACTGTGACTCGTGTTTGTCCTTGCCAAGGACATAGTAAAAATATTTTTACATTACAGAATAGTGAAAACATTTGCAGAGGTTTATCTACTTGGCCACAGTCGCAGGATTGTCCTTGACGAGCTGTCTAAAAATACCCTTGAACCAAGACTGTGAATGTAGAAGCTGAAAGGGAGAGGGTGTGGAAGGTTTCATGCTTTAAGATGATTTTAAGCATCTTTAAATGTGAGTCCTCTGAGTATGCGTTGCAGCGAACTGCTTATTTCGCTGTAAATGTTATCAAAGGGAGACATAAGGGTAGAACAGTGGAGCTCAAGAGTAAAGAAAAAGGGGATGTGTCAGTGGTACTTAGCAGAAGAAGGAGGGATTAAACAAAGGAAGGGAGACTGACCTGTAATAAAAGCTGGATTTGAGGAAACAGAAAGCTGCTTTTGATGAAATAATCAATGAATGTTTACTGCGGGATATCAGGCCAACCTTCTGTACAGTTTAATACTTAAATGAAAGAGTCAAAGGGCTCGTCATGCAGAGACAGGGGATAAAAACACTACAAAGATGAAGGCAGTGGAAGACAACTAGGAGTGAGGAAAGGAAGAACAACAAAGGATTATAAAAAGAAATCTAGATATTTTGGAGTTTGGGCGAGGAGTAAAAACTAGAGCTGTCAATCGATTCAAATATTTAATCGTGATTAATCGCATGATTGTCCATAGTTAATCGCTAATTAATAGCACATCTTTTATCTGTTCAAAATGTACCTTATCAACATGGGAGTGTGCAAATATGCTGCTTTATGCAAACATATGTATATATTTATTATTGGAAATCAATTAACAACACAAAACAATAATACATTTTGTCCAGAAACCCTCACAGGTACTGCATTTAGGATAAAACATATGCTCAAATCATAACATGTCAAACTGCAGCCCAACAGACAACAACAGCTGTCAGTGTGTCAGTGTGCTGACTTGAGACTCGTGGGTACCCAGAGAACCCATTTACATTCACTGATCTGGAGGTCAGAGGTCAAGGGACCCCTTTGAAAATGGCTGACAGTTTTTCCTCGCCAAAACTTAGCGTAACTTTGGAGCGTTATTTAGCCTCCTTCGCTGGTGTAACACGGTTGGTACCGATGGATTCCTCAGGTTTTCTAGTTTCATATGATACCAGTATCACTCTAGCTTTAAAACTGAGCCCGCTACAACCTAAAAATTGCAAGTTGCGTTAATGCGTTAAAGAAATTAGTGACGTTAAAACAAATTTGTGTTAACGCGTCAGCGATGTTGATGCACATGATGACTTTGCTTTTGCCATTAATGATGACAACATGCCAGAGAGACTTACCTTCTGTGTGGGGGGAGTGAATAGGAGAATGTTGATTGATTCTGGTGCAACACGAAATGTAATGGGAGAAAATGCATGAGAGAAACTGAAATCAGAACGCATTAAGGGTCACTCGTATATCCCTAAGACTGAGAGGGAACTGTATGCATATTCTGCTACCCAGCCATTAACAGTCAAGGGTTCATTTACATGTGACGTTTTAATAGGAAACAAAACTGAACATGCCGAATTCATCGTAATCAAGGGAAACGGTGAACCACTGCTGGGAAAAAAGAAAGCGACACGACTGGGGGTTCTGAGAATATGTGCTAACATTTCTGCTGTAACTGACATTAAGCAAACACTCCAACAGCAGCACCCAGAAGTATTCAGCCGAGTAGGAAAGCTGGCAACAAGACAGGTCCGGCTGCACATTAACCCAGAGGTGAGGCCTGTAGCCCAGCCCATCAGGCTCATACCATTCAACCTCAGGGGGGCAGTAGAGGCCAGAATAAAGCAATTGATGGACTTGGACATTATTGAACCTGTAAATGGGCCCACCCCGTGGGTGAATCCAGTTGTGGTCACCCCAAAACCGAGAAGTGATGTTAGACTTTGCCTGGACATGAGACGTGCCAATGAGGCTATAGTGAGAGAACGTTTTCCAATCCCCACTGTGGACGAGGTGCTCCAGGGCATGAATGGCTCAACCATATTCAGCAAGTTAGACCTGAAATGGGGCTACCACCAGCTTGAGCTGACCCCTGATTCACGAGATATCACCACATTCGCAGTGCACAACCGGTTGTACAGATACAAGAGGCTGCTCTTTGGTGTATCATCTGCCAGTGAACAATATCAGCACAAGATAACCAACGCCCTAGCCGGAATTGAAGGCGTTGAGAACATCTCTGATGATGTGAACATACACGCATGTGACCAACAGACACATGACAGATGGCTACACACAGTCATGGACAGGCTCAGAGAGACAGGACTAACACTGAATCCAGAAAAGTGCCAATTCAACATGGATAGACTGATTTTCATGGGGATTCTGCTGTCAGAGAAGGGTATCAGGCCAACAGAGGAGAGAGTGCGAGCTGTCACAGAAGCACGGCAGCCAGAGAACGCCACAGAGGTGTGGAGTTTCCTTGGGCTTGTTGGATACAGCAGCAGATTTATCCCACAGGTTGCAACCCTGTCAGAACCACTGGGATGCCTGACAAGGAAGGACACGCCTTTTAGGTTTGGGCCAGAACAGAAACAAGCTTTCAGTGCCCTTAAGGCGGAGCTAGCTAGAGCTTCCACCCTCGCCCACTTTGACAAAGAGGCGTCAACACAGGTAATAGTGGATGCAAGTCCTGTGGGGCTAGGCGCAGTTCTAGTGCAAAACCAAAAAGGGATTAAAGTTCCTACATGCTATGTGAGCCGTAGCCTGACTGACTGTGAGCGGAAATACTCTCAGACAGAGAAAGAAGCGCTAGGTCTAGTTTGGGCCTGCGAGAGACTACATCCATACCTCTATGGTAGACTGTTTGACCTAGTCACAGATCATAAACCATTGGACGTGATCTATGGTCCCCGCTCTAAACCATGCGCACGGATAGATCGGTGAGTTCTTCGGCTACAGCCGTATGAGTTCAAAGTAGGCCACATAGCAGGGAAAAACAACATTGCTGATCCACTGTGACGACTCCTGACAAACACAGTGAAACAAGTTGAACACAAGAATGGGTGACTATGTGAGATTTGTGGCAGTGAATGCAACGCCAAAAGCACTCACCACCAGAGAAGTGGAAGAAGCATCAGCCACTGATCCAGAGCTACGAGAGGTACGCAAAGCCATAGCAACTGGACATTTTGAGAAGTGCAAGCAGTGTGCAACCATCGCAAATGAGCTATGCACAATAGGACATCTTGTTCTGAGAGGTACACGTATAGTGTTGCCACAGGTCCTACGAACATGAGCACTTGTACTAGCCCATGAGGGACATTTGGGTATAGTGGGAACAAAGCAGCATCTCAGGACAAAAGTGTAGTGGCCTGGCATGGACAGAGCAGCTGACGGACATGTAAAGCTTGCCAAAGATGTCAAATAGTAGCTAGACCTGACCCACCCGAGCCGCTGAGACCCACACCGCTACCTGATGGACCCTGGCGGGATGTAGCCGTTGACATACTGGGACCTCTCCCCTCAGGTCATTCCATTGTAGTGGTAGTGGATTACTTCAGCTGGTACTATGAATATGACATCATGACCACCACCACCACGACAGACAAGATTATAGACAGTCTTGAGTCAATCTACAGCAGAGATGGACTGCCAGTCACATGCAAATCTGACAATGGACCTCAGTTCAGATCCGAACAGTTCAGTCGATACCGCGAGGAAAGTGGGCTCACTCACATCAAAACCACCGCGAAATATGCTCAGGCCAACGGAGAAGTTGAGCGCCAGAATGCATCACTGATGAAGAGAATCAGGATTGCACAGTCAGAGGGACTGGATTGGAAAAAAGTATGTGACTGTTTACAGAAGCATCAACAGGTGAAAGCCCTGCGGAATTGCTGTTCAACAGAAAGTTGCCAGAACTCATTGATATGCACACTGATGAGGAAGTGTGTGATCGTGATACAGAGCAAAAAGCTAAGAGTAAACTGTATGCAGACACACGCAGAGGAGCGCAGCAATCAGAAGTCAGCGTCGGTGACACTGTACTCTTGAGGCAAGACAAAACCGCCAAGTTCTCCACAACGTTCAATGTGACTCCACACAAAATCAGCAGCAGGACAGGAAATAAGGTCACAGTGGAATCACCAACAGGAGCACGGTGTACGAGAAACACAACCTTTGTTGTGTAAGAAATATAAAGGAGGTGAACTGGAACAAGGGACATTTCGTGAAGAGGAGGAAATACAAGGGGCTGAGAACACAGAAATGGATAAAGTGATAGAGGAAGATACACACAACGCAGTTGCTCAGACTCCACACGCAGATAATGACTCTGACACACACACACACACACACACACACACCCCGTGATGCCCATTAGGCCACAAAGAGTCAGGCCAACACCCAGTAGATTGTCTGATTATGTTCATAAATAAGATCCGCTTGTTCAAGAGGTTGATAATGGAAAGAGTTTCACATTGTTCCTAATTCTGAAAAAGAAAAGAAAAGAGAATTTCACACCGTTTGTGATTTCCAACCAGTGAAGCGTATAGAACTGTGTTTAATTTCTAGCAAGAGAAGAATTTGTTACAGTTCAGGTTTTTGAAGATACTGTAGTGATTAACGATTTC
>CAKALG010042383.1:0-17281 GCA_916700815.1 Helicolenus hilgendorfi
ACCGTGGTTAGGGCTAGGGTGCTCGCCAGTGGGTGAAAACCAACCCCAGATTCTCTCTCGTTTTAGAACATGCTTGTCTCAATATTTTGCGTTTTTTCCGCCATTTTTGTAGCTTCCTCTTGGATGCTTGCTTACGATCTGGCACCCGGTCGCTACGTTTTTATAGAGCTTATAGAGACGCACACAAACGACAACAAACAATACAATAATAAATGATGTAACGGTACAAAAGAAGGTTGTATAACCAACGATTACTTTCTACTAGCCAAGAACGAAGCAAGGCAGGGGCGGCCAACTAGCTAACTGTAACCTAAACCAAGCTAAGCTGTAACTTAGCTATGCGGCATAGATCTGGCTTTGGTTGCTTCGTAATGTTACCTGATGAAGTAATCATGGCGCAAATGTTCCAGATAGTAACGTTATTCTAAATATCATGTATGATTGTAATGTGATATCATGTCAATGTTTTGGCCGATGCCCAGGATGCTCGCTCGTGACTATGGAGTGCCACCGGTTTCATTAATAACAAGTTTTTTTCTGAAAATTCAGCTCATTGTTTTCGTTTTACGGGTCAAAACTTCAGTGTCTGGGTTCACTCTCATCCCTTTAATCAACCTTTTTTCCAGTTGCAGTAGACAGCCGATTTTAGCTAAAAAAATCTCTGATGAACCCACTGTACACTTTCTGTGCACTAAATGGTGAACAAACATAATTAGCGACTAGCTGGTGAACATAAAGAAGCATTTAGCAGCTAAACAGCATACATATCATTCAAACAGAGAAAGAAAAGAGAGTGAATATTGGGCTTGCATCCCTCACGCGAATGTAAATACACTATAATAGCATGGATGCAGATATGGATTTAGCATATGGATAAGCAGCTGTATAATATACTAATACAGCAATGTCATACACCTACATGTAATATGCTCATTTGATAAGCAAGTTAAGACTATTCAGAGGTTAACTTACTGTTCTTTTCAACATGGGTAAGAGCAGACAGCTGGTTAGTTTAATTGGCTTGTTAATATTTCAACATCAGGTTTTGACAATGGAATTTTTCTTGATTTCTATGAATATGTAATTAGCCAATTGGCTGCCGCTGGTGCTACTTTCGGTCCAATCAGTGGGTCTTCTGGAGCTTTCGATCTTATGTCAACTTTTGTGCCAACATGGATGAGAAGTCCTTAAAGTGCTCAGTAAAACATCTCGGAAACTCGTCCCCTGATAAGCTCATTTGATCCATTCGAAAGCTCCAGGACGGTGTCAAAACGACATTGATTCTGCTGCACAGATATAACCCATTTAAAAAAACTTAAAAAACGGACCACAAATGCTCCCTGATGCTTTCATGAACTGTGCTAGCACTAATTCATTTGTTTGTTCTTGTTCATTGACATATTTATTGGAGTTTTCTTTACAAAAAATTATTAATGAATATTAATTTGTATCTGTGTTTGCCTCTTGATTCGTTTCGCTGTGCAAATAAGCTCAAATAAATAAATGGGTTTGAGGTGAAAGTCGGGACACGGCGACAAATGATTATTTTTGCTCTCTTCGATCGCGGTCAGTGGAGAGTGACAGGAATAACAGGAAAGATGGTTTTTGTGCTGTGAGTGACGGGGGCCACCTCTGACCTGGAGCTCTTTCTCTTTCATCTCTTGCTGGAGAGACAAAGCAGCCGCTTGCTTCATGGAAAGTTCTGCAGATATGGCCATCATGCGGTGGTTGGTGTCGATTATGTGAGTTCGGAGCTCGTTTAACTGGAGACACACACACACACACACACACACACGCACACACACACACAGATTAGCTGGATCTTACATTGATTCAACATGGATTTAGATACAGATTCAATAGGATTCGATTTAGATCCGTCTTGATGCAAATGATGATGCAGTACGTTATTGCAGTAATGTCATCTTTCAACAGGTCATTACATGAACCTTGTTCTTGAGGCTATTTATAGTTAGAGAGAGCAACAGAAATACCGACAGCCAAAGGGGAGAGAAGGAAACGGTAATGCTCGGTGAACTCCTTGATGCCCACTCTGCGTGCTCCTCACATGGACCGCACATGCTCCTCCAACAATGTGCCAGTGTGTTTGTGAGAGAGGTGAAAGACTAGACTGGCTGCAAAGAAGCAGGTGAATGATATAACAATGGTCTTTTGCGTGTGTGTGTGTGTGTGTGTGTGTGTGTGTGTGTTAATCTGAGCGTATATTCCTTTCTGTGGGAGTGTGTGGATATGGGTTTAAGCCTCGTCTCTTGTCAGCGTGCGAGCAGATTTTGCCGTCTACCTTCTTTGCCATGGAGAGTCTGTCCTGTTGGCAGTTCTCCGCCTGCTTGCTGAGTGGTTTCGAGAGCCGGGTCACTTGGACCAAGAGGAGTTCTTTTTCCAGCGTCCGCCTCTCGCTCACTGCTAGATTCATCTCGAGCTAAATGCACAGAGACACGGTGATTACGGCCTTTTTTTTTTCGTGAATTTGTGTCATAAAAGAATAAAGAAATATGACCTGAATTCATTAAGTAGATCCGTGGATTGCAAATACATGCTTATATGCAATGTTTCCACACATAAACACTTTGAAATGTTGTACCTTCTCAATTTTCTTGACCAGTTCTACAGTTGACATGTCTTCGCCTTTTAGCTCATTGGAATCGACTGTTCGATTCAGAAGTTCAATTGTCTCGTCCCCGGCTTCTGACAACTGGGAGACAGAGAGAGTTAGAGACAAAAAACAGAACTACAAGTCGACACCGTGTAAGTCACACTGTACTGTATGTATAATAAAGGCAAAACTGTAGTCATCAAGTCACTGTCATCGAGGTCTAGTAATGAAAATAATATAGCAATGTCCCACAAGAGCACGCTTCACACCAAAAATGAACACGTAAACAACATGAAAAGCAAGAGATCTAGAATTAGTCAGCTGCTGTCTGAGTTTCGAGTGCCTCGTCCTCCAGGCATTTAAGATCCTATTGCACTGGGGATTAACAAAAAAACAAAAACGCTTCTGACATTTCTCAGCTAAATGCAGCGCCTATATGGGAGATACTTCAGACTAGGTGACAAGCCACTGGCAAAGTGAGATAAAAGAAACCAAAATCTAAAACGCCACCGGAGACTGTTTTTTTATTTTTAAATATTCTGACATCCCCTAAGACAGCAGAAATAGAAAGTTGAAGTAGGGATACACAAGAAAGCATAATGAAGATGAGTTTAAATAGCGGAGAGAGACAAAACGCAGACGGGAGGACGAGAGAAGACATTAAAATGAAGTGAAGGGACAACAGAGGCATTTTAGCTGACACTCTGAAAACAGCTGCAACTAGTGAGTGAGGGGTTTAGAGTGAGAAATATGTAGAGCCGACATGATTTATTGATTAACTGTTTTGATGAATTAACATCTAATACATAACTTAAAAGTACCCTGAGGAGTTTTTGATCCCTAGTAGCACTGCAGACCAGATTTTAATGATGATTGTAAATCGGGAACAACAATAACTAATGTTGTTTGTCCAGGCTTTGTTCAAACACAAAGACGCTTAGTTAAAATTCTAGTGGAGTTCCAAACGTTTCGAAAGATACCAAATATGTCAGACTGAATTTTAGAAAATGTGTCTAAAATTACGAAGACGTCTAGACTATTTCCATTTGATCGAACAGTGCTGCCAAAAAAACATTGGCGTTTTGTATATACAGCTCATTCTGTACAGCAATGAGGAGTTGGCTGGAATTTAGAGGGGAAATGAAAAGAAACGTGACAGTCTTAAAACCCAGATTTAAAGACTCTGGGATTCACTCCAAACAGCTCTGGTAAATGACATAAAGAGGATATGGACTCAGCTGCACCTGGTCAGCCTGTTTAATGCAGAGCAGTTGGTTCTAGTATCCACTATTTAACGAATAGACATAAAGACAAATAGGGAGACAAGTGGCCTCTTAAAGGGACAGTGTGTCGGATTTGGCGGCATGTAGTTGTGTGGTTGCAGATTGCAACCAACTGAGTACTCCTCCGCTCACTCCTCCCTTTCCAAGACTGTGGTAAGTTGAGCCGCTGAGTGATGGTGATAACACGTGGTATCTTTCAGGACCTGGCACCGGCCAAACACCAAGATGGCAACAGCCAAACACCAAGATGGCAACAGCCAAAAACCAAGATGGCGACGGCCAAAAACCAAGATGGCAACGGCCAAAAACCAAGAAAACTTCACAACGGCAGTCCACAAACCAATGGGTGACGTCATGATGACTACATCCACTTTACAGTCTATGGTGCTGTATTTAAGAAGCATTCCCCAAATGGTGGTAATGGCGTGGAATCTTTCATGACCTTCGCCTCGCCTACTTTAGGAGCAGTGAAATTCAGCCACGGTTTTGCATTCTGCGGCTCACGTTACTGGAGTTTCACAAGCGTGTCGGAGAACTACAGTGGTGAGCAAGTGTTTGGTTTGTCCAGTCTGGGCTACTGTAAAAACATGGCGGACTGTGTGAAGAGGCCCCACTCCCTATGTAGATATGAAGGGCTCAATATAAGCTAACGAAAACACACCTTTTCTTAGTTTCAGGTGATTATACACTAATGGAAACATAGTTATGAATATTATATTCCTTTTCTGCTAACAGATGTCCCTAAATGCTACACGCTGGCCCTTTAACCTGTGCAGGGACTGCAGATGGAAATGAGCAATTAAAGTATCTACAGTATCTCAAAAGGGAAGCAAATGCCCAGTGGTCCCATTAGAGCAAAATAAAGGTAGTCTATATATAAACACATGCGAAGCTGAGATGAGGAAAGGAGCCATGACAGGGACCATAAAAGGGACGTCAGCAGAAAAAAGAAAAACTGAAAAAACACACATCAGATGACATGAGGAAATATGAATAGACGCCTGGGGAGAAAAAGACAAATATAAGTGAAGAAGGAGAGTGGACAGGCAGCAGGAAGTAAAGAGAGGAGCGGGGAGGAGCTGCGAGGAAAAATGTTGTACGCGGGGGTCTGACCTGCCGTGACCTCGCTTATGAAACAGCAGCTTCTCTCCACTCGACCATACGGCGTGTTGTGTGTACGTACGTGCACCTGTGCATGTTTACGTGCCCGCTGCATCTAATGTGAGAAATTATGTGTCAGGCTTGAAAGACAGCGTGGAACAAAGAAGTGATGATTCCCATTTTCCCCTCCCTTCACGGAAGAGATTAATGAAGCCTCCGCAAACAGACAGTGAGTCTGATTAAAGCAGACTCCGGTGTTCAGCGCTCCCTCAATGTCATATGACTCCAGTTTTAATTTATTAGTATGACTGTCATGTGATTAACTGAGGTGTTTGTAGGTCTACAGATGCTCTAGAGAGGGGGGGGAGAGAGAAAGTTGAGAGGCAGACAACACTGACAGTAAGCATCTGATAGACGGAAAAGCAGAGATCGAGATGAGAGCGGAGCAGATGTACACGGAGAGACTGATAAAAGGCTGACAGATAGAGGAAGATAAAGTGAGGAAGAGCAAAGGGAAGACAGCATGAAGTCCAGAGTGAGGAAAGGAGGGAGAGATGGGATGTGAAAGCAGACAAGAAAGACCAAATCAGAGGGAGACAGGAGATGCAGAGAAACAGGAATTGGGGCTGACCAACAGGGACCAGGGTTATCTGCAGTTTTCACAGAGAATATGACTTTGACAACGAACCCTTGTTCACGATGCACACAGTTGAATGCATGATTAGTACGTATCAAAACCAAAAAAAAAGACGACAATATGGTTCCTGCTGAACGTGCAAATGAAAGGGCGCCAAATTGTAAATGATCAAAGTGACGCTACAAATTAAAGTCGGACTGAATTTTGGATACTTCACTTTTTTTGTGTAAGGAAATATATAAAATAATACTGCAGCTACAGTATTTTGCATATTTTTCCATTTATTAAAAGGTGGATGCAACCCTTTTTGTACATATTTATGGAAACAGAGTGCAAGATTCAAACCTCCCACAGCTCACTACTCCCTTAACAATGTCAGAAGGTTTAGATTTAAGTGATATTCCCAACTATTTCTAGTGTCTGTCCACAGATATTGCTTCATTCAAGTTACCAGTGCTAACCAAAGGGCAACCTACGGGTCTGAAAAGTGAAGCCAATACGGAAGTGCCTTAAACTTTCATTCTCTCTAATAGCCAGCAGAGGGCGACTCCTCTGGTTGCAAAACATGGGCCTACTTCTCACTTGATTAATTACCTCTGTAAACATTGTAAACACAATTTTATGGTCTCAATTGCTAGTTTCAAGTCTTCTTCAATACAGCATAATGTTCATTTAGTAAATTATGGTCCCATTTAGATTCAAATAGACCATAAAGCGGGGGATGCTTTAGGGCACGGCTACCTTGTGATTGACAGGTCGCTACCACGGTGTGTTCTCAGTTCATGGAAGTGAATTGTAAGATTTTGGTAGCCTAAAAATGTGCCATTCGGCGTTCGGATGTACTTAGCTCCACTCTCTCGTGTCACTTCTAGTCGCAAATAAAACAAGATAGCGACGGTCAAAAACCAACATGGCGACAGCGAGGCTTCTTAACGGCAGTCCGCAAACCAATTGGTCTACGTCCAGTTCTTATACAGTATATATATATTCTTATACCATATACAGTCTATGGTGCTAACATTGTCAAACCCATTGTCTCACCCAGAGAATACTAATGTAGGGGGCGCTATTACTGCAGAAAAATATATAAAACTTCTTGACTTGGTCAGCAAGCTAACTGCTATGTGACAAGTGAAGAGTGAATATTCAGTGTAGAGAAACCTCGCTGCATTAGAAATGCTTTATTCCTAAGCTTTTAAATGAAGATGGAACTTTTCAGACTGTGTTTGAATCTGCAAATACCCATCTGTGTGTGCCCGGTCCTCACTTTTGAGTCTGATTGATGTGCGTTTCACCCTCATACGTAACCACCCTAAGCCATTTAAACACTACGTGATGGATGGGATACAGCGCGTATCTGTCACTCTCCTTCTCCTCTCTCCGCTCTTCAATCAATCTCTTTTGTTTTTTCTGTGTTGTGCCCTCGTTCTTAACATTTTCATACCCTTCCTCCTCCCTCTGTTCGTATGCGCTGATGTTTGTCTTTCTCTTTGTATTCATCCGTCTCTGTGTCAGTGTCTCTGTTCTGCCTGCCTGCCCCTCTGTTTTCTTCATCCGACTGTCACAAATAATTGCTGCTTTCTTGGCTCGTGAATGCTGTAAAAGCGTCGTGTACGTGCATGTGACAGCACCCGCGCAGAACGCAATTTGCATATCATTTACTTAATTTCCGCTCAGTTAGTTGCTAGCATGATGGCTTAAAAAGCCACATAATAGATGGCACACTGCATGCGTATTTAACAGTATAATAATAAAGATGAATAATGACCTTATTTACATACCACTTCTCAAAATTAGGTTACAAAGTTCCTCGCAATTAAAAGGGATAAAAGACAAAAGGGACAGATCAGTAAAGCAGAAAGGTCAGTAAAGTAAAACAGCAGTAAAATAATAACCATAATAAGGTTGTGTAAGGTTAATTAGCAGAACATGTGAGCAGAGGAGCTGAACTGAAGCTTTCATAAGCCCCAAAATGTGGAATTAATTATAATTAATATGAAAATGTGCATTTTAACTTGGATTCACAACCATGCAAACACATGCTTTAAAGAGGACCTATTATGCTTGATTTCAGGTGCATACTGGTCTGTCTGAAATGCCCTGTTTGAGCCCCTGCCCTGCTACCGAAAAGCCCAGTCTCTTCGGACTCCGCTCCAGCTCCGCTCTAACTAGCTTTGTTCAAGGGCATGCCAAACTAGCTGCTAGGCAGGCATTATGCAAATGTGTTACTTGGTGACATCACCACGTTACGGAAGAAAAGGCGGGACTTCAAGCAAGACATTTCAGGTAGTTCAGGACCAGTGTTATTGTGGCGGAGAGTAACTCCCTTTAGCGTGCACTTTGGGCTTTGTAACATTGCAGACCTTTTACCTGCACAAAAAAACTATATAACACACTAAAGGAAAGGGAAAAAGCATAAGAGGTCCTCTTTAAATCATACGAACAAGCTTCATGATTGATGAAAACAATAATGTCAATAAAAATAGACAACTCAAACACAATACAAAACCCCCCAACATATTAAAAGTTAAGGGGTATAAATTATCTTCTGGTAAATAAGAGATTTGAAGGATGAAACTGACTGAGCCAAGCTGAGTTCCTCTGGCAAACCGCAGCCTTGAAGACCTCAAACAAAAGCCCTCACTTTCGCTCTCTTACTGGGATATAGGAATAGTTATAAGGTTCCTGCCTGCAGAGGACCTCAGGCTACATCAAGGCTCAAAAGACATTAAAAGAAAGACAACTAGGGGGCCAAAAAAAGTGATAAAGTAAGAAGTTTTTGAATACGATTTGGAGTTATTACCCCAACTGTGGATATTTGCAGCCAAAGTAGCAATCTGCTGTGTGAATCTTGAGCAGAGCTAATTTACTGGTGATCCAACAAAGACGTCATCGATGGAGTACTCGTGACTACAGTTGGGATACATCCCAACTTGTCTGAAGACTTAGCTCTTGGGTATTTAGGCAACAGCGTAAAGAGAAGTCAGATCGAAGTGAGTTATCGAATGACTTTCAACGGTTGCAGAGGGGAGTTTCATACACTATGCAATGAGAATAACAGTCAAGTCACAGTATTATCAGCTGTGGGCTTGCTTTCCCTGCTTTCTCTCCACCCGTCACACTTAAATCTCTCACACTCAACATGCACACATCTATCAAGACGAGTGGGTTTCCCCATGGTAATAAGTTCAAGACAGGTTGGACAAAGATTTAAGAGAGGGACAGACAAACAATATGACTCACCGCCGTGGGGACGGTGCAGTATGACAACAGCCCCACCCGGTTATAAATCCTACTCCATTACTGACTGTGTGTGTGCTCTATAAATACATCTCTGTTGGTGACATTATGTGTGCATGCGACTTTGTATACCAGACGTATAGCTAGTCATTAGAGGACTGTTGAGCAATATTCAGATGGTGCTGGCTGCAAGGGTATTATCACGACTTCACAAACGGATCCCAGCGTGTGCGCCGATGCGTGTGCACCTGTATGCGAGTCGTCGACGTGCCAGCGACTCATAAACAAGTAGTAAATTCAGAACCCAACAGCAACCGCTGTTTACTTTGCGGCAATTAAAATTCCTCAGAGCAAACGAAAGCCTCAGAGTATATTGAACTTCAATAGTCTCACAGATGGCCCGATCTATCTTTGTCAAAATTTCCCATCAAAGGGAGGGGGGGGTCCGTCTGCAATGAGCAGATAAACTGGTCACAGATGAATACAAATACACAATATATATAATAAATCGACAGCAAGGCAGTTGCATGGAAATTGAATTCGCAGAGAGAATGAATTCGCAAGGAGAATGAATTGAGCCGGCATGCCGCCTGCAATAGGAGAAACCCCAGTGATTCACTTTTTGTACCCAGGGGGAGGTAGACGGCTGGATGAGGGAAAACAGCGATTTAGAAAATGATTTGCTATTTACACAAAGAGGAGAGGGAGAAATGTGGAATGAGTGGATGGATGGATGAGCAGCCAGATGAACTGATTCACTAATCGGGGGTGATACTGTTGACTGTTAGAAAGTTCCAGGCGTTGCATGAGTCTATGGCTACTGAATATACTAGCAGCTGCATACAATGTCGACATGCTTAGCAGGTGCTTTAGCTGCTTTAGCAGGTGTAATGTTTACCTTGTTCATCATCTTAGTTTAGTGTGTTCGCATTCTAAAATTTGCGAATTAGCACAGAACTTATCGTACAGCTGAGCTTATGGGAATGTCCACACAGATATAATTAGTTTTCCAGGTATGTAGTCACGAACCGAATGAATGTATTGGACATAGACTGTGTATAAGAAGTGGACGTAGTCACGGTGACGTCACCCATTGGTTTGTGGACTGCCATTTTGAAGCCTCGAGTTTGTCATTTTGGCCGTCGCCTTCTTGTTTTTTTGCAATCAGAAGTGACACGAGAGGGTGAAGCTAAGTACCACCAAACGCTGTCGTTTTGAGGCCTCAAATTTGGCATTTTGGCCGTTGCCATCTTGGTTTTTGGCCGTCGCTATCTTGTTTTTTTGCAACCAGAAGTGACACGAGAGGGTGGAGCTAAGTACAAAGGAACGCTGAATAAGACATTTTTAGGGGACCAAAATGTTACAATTAACTTTCAAGAACTGAAAACACACTGTGAAAGGGTTAAAGTTGTAAGAGAAAAACACGGACGACTCCAAGACCGGACAACGCCATGGTAGCGACCTGTCAATCACAAGGTAGCCACGCCCTAAAGCATACCCTGCTTTATGGTCTATTTGACTCTACATGGGACCATAATCTACAAAATGAACATCATGCTGTATTGAAGGAGACTTGAAACTAGCGATTGAGACCATAAACTCATGTTTACAACGTTTACTGAGGTAATAAATCAAGTTTTTTCATTTTGTCATAGACTTCTATTCAATCTGACTTCTTTTTGCAACCAGAGGAGTCGCCCCCTGCTGGCTATTAGAAAGAATGCAAGTTTAACGCACTTCCGCATTGGCTTTACTTTTCAGAACCGGAGGTTGCCCACTGGTGTTGGACAAATAAATTTTGACCTGAAGGTGGTGCTAAATGAAACGTTAAGGGATCACTAATGTATCCTGAGGGAGACATGGATGTCTGTACCAGATTTCATAGCAACCCATCCAATATTTGTTGAGATAATTCACTCAAAACCACAAATGAAAAACCTCCTAGTGGCGCTAAAGACCAAGTCAGGGGATCATCAAAGTCAGTAAGATTTATCTTTTGTGGATTATGAATGCCTGTGCAAAATGTCTAAGCAATCCACTCTATATCCGTTGAGATATTTCAGTCAGGATCAAAGTGATGGAGCGACCAACAGGCAGGCAGTCATTGCCTTTTTTAGCCATGCTGCTAGCATGGCTAAAACGGACAGAGGGTAGGAATGTACGGTATCTACAGCCAAATGGAAGGTCAGTCAGCAGTCAGACAAATATGTAAAAAGGAGAAGGGAGGTTGGAAGGGACTTTCTAGTAAAATATAAAGTTACTTCCAATGAAGTAAAACCCTAAGATGCCTCAAGGGAACAGTGAAAGGAAAGATGGTCGGTCAAAGGTGGGGAGGGAAAGAGTAAATAAATAAACGATGAGAGAAACAATAAGAGTGAAAGAGAAAGGGTGGCACTAACAAGGCCTGTTGTAACAAACAGCAGAAGGAGTAAACAGATGGAGAAAAGAGAAAGGGGATTTTTTTTTCAAAAAAAGCAGCACATGGTGAAGTCGGTTCCAACACCGCATTCATCCAAAAGAGCACAAGACTCAGATGAGAGAAGTCCAGCAGCAAGTCAAAACCAGCCACTCTGATCCAGAGCAGCAACACACCCAATCCCTCGACGCAGCCACTGGCAGGAAAACTCAGCGTGTGCGTCTCTCTCAAAACCTCTCTCCTTCTAGGCGTCTGTCACTCTGTATGCATTGCACAGTTGCTTGTGTTTTTATGTTATTTACTCAGTCTGAGTCTGTGAAACACGTGCGGCGTTTGGTTGTTTGGGTTGGTCCCTCTCGGTTTACATCTTCATCTCATTTAGCGAAAGTACTGTTACTGTCTCTGTTCAAACTTCTGAGAACGTTCAAACACAGTTCACCTCAACAAAACGAAGCGAGCAGATCAGCTTAGAAACATACAGTAATGGTGTACGAACCGAAAAAAACTCCAATACAATCTCACAAATGTGCTTGTACTTGAGAGACTTTGCTCAGATGCGAAAGTAAAACTTATCTGGCATACGGTCGACATAAATACTTTTGCTGATATTCACTGTAAGCAAAGTAGAATATGAACACGGAGTCTGTTCATTATATAAAAAAAAAAAGAAAGCCCCTCCGACACAGTGTATTTACTGGAGCAATTCAAAAGTCTCATTATAAAAAGAAGAAGCTTTGAAAGTATTTAAAAAAACAAGAGATCTGCTCATTAGCGGGGCGCTACAGTAAGTGAATCTCCTGGCGTCTTGCTTCTCTTCTGGACTTTGCGCTGTTCTTTTTGGAGTTCCCCCTAACTTGACAAAGATACACATGAAGTTGAACAATAGTCTGCAATACCCGAGACACGTACATACAATCATCTACTTCCTGAGACTCTCCACTGATGTCGCATAAATCACATGAATTGTTGTTTTTTTTTACAAGTTGGAACACATACACACACGTAGCTTGACAACGGCCTGCTTATAGTCAAAGTTAGACTCAAGGTCTGGCTTGTTACACACGCAGAATTTGCCAGAAGATTCCAAAGAAAATCTTGCAGACACACATGATCTGTCTTCTCAGAGGTGCTTTGATCATTTGATAACACCGGGAGGAGCTAACTGACAGGCCTAAATGCTTCCAGATAGGAATCCAATGAGCTTGGCTACATCGTGATGCAGTCGAGCTGTGATTGGACACGGGGGAGAAATGTGGACAGCAGGCAGAATCTGCACAAATTAGCGGATATATGAGCAAACAGACAAACTGTAAGGGGCCCTATAAAACAATAACACAATGTGCAGTGCTCATTCAATACAACAGCTCGGAGCACAAAACTGATCTGTACTACAGTTCACCTTCGCTGTAACTTTACAGCAGCCGGGCTCTTTTCACAGCAGACAAAAGTTCATCAAAAACGTAAAAAAGTGTTTTCAGTTCTTGTTTGCGAGGAATGAGAGAAGAGACAGACGAAAAAGGAGAAGTGGGCGTTCGGAGACTGTCATCACAGTTCACAACAGAGAAGACTTTAATGAAACATGTCTATCAATCATCCTCAAAAATGCTAACCGTTGACCCAAAACCAACAAGTTTTCCAAGTAATTAGTTTGCAGTTCTGAAAGTTTTGCAGATGTTCTATTAGTGTGAAACTACAGTCTGTGAATTGACGTAGAATTCTGTTTTGAATTTGTCTTTATATCTGCTAATGTCTGTATGTTTATGTCGGTATACATGCATGCTTTCCCCACCTCTATCATCAGCGTGGTGATCTCTCCCTCCAGCCTTTTCGTGAGGAGCATCTCCTTCTTCTTCATCTCTATCTGTCTATCCTCCTCACTAATCTCCAACTGCATGTCTCTCATCTCCTTCTCCAGGGTCTCCAGTGTCATGTTGCCCTCAGTAATGGAAGCCTCAAGGACGTTAACCTTTTCACCGTAGCTGAGCAACACCTCCTCGTGCTCCAGGAACTGAATGCTACTGTAGGTCGACACACACACACACACACACACCAAGACACAAACATCATTTCATAGTTTAGATCCCACTACTTGAATTCAGGCAACATTATGTAAGCTCTGAATTCTGAACATACAGTTCATTGCGGCGCTGCGTGGCCGTTTCGTGATGCTTTTCTACGTCCAGAAATGCCTGCTCCTGCAGTTCGATGGCTTTTGTGAGTTTCATCAACTCCAGTTTGTTGTCCTCATACTCCTGACTGATCTGATGCTGCTTCAAGGCAACCTAGGAGATGTTAAGAAAAAGAGTGTACTATATGTTTTTAGACCCATAAGAAGGCACTTAGTGTTGATGTAGGGATACTTTTAAACTTCATTCTGATTGGTTGAACTTGCACTGCACACATCTGACTCAAAAAAACAGTTATCAGTACAAATACAGATGCACAAAACAAAAATCTCATATTTTAGTTTAGCTTTGTTCTGAGAAAAACAAAACAACGCTTTCTCACGGTACATTTGTTATTCTTTTATAAGAAAAAAAAAGAGTTCTGAGGCGTGTTTTTGCTCTTAAGTGCAATGGAATGCATCCTCTTGATAGTGCTGGACGATGAGAGTAGACAGCACAACGTTAACTTTTGTTAACGGTGAACTGTGTGTGGCTCGCTGGTTAAGAGTTCTTATGAAACACACAAAGATAAATACTGGGGAAACTGGATGTGGGTTTGCCTCCTTAACATTTCTAGAAGGGCTCTTAAACCTTGTTTTTAGACAGCTATAGAGTTGAGCTCGTTCAAAACAGCTCAACAACAGCCTTGGCTCTGTATCTCTGTTCAACCCTGGGTCCCCTGAATCATGTTATTCTTAATAACATATTTACTTAGCAAAGGAGACTCACAGCAGGGCTCACACAATAAGGATTGCTCGGGGCAAATAAAATGCCACATCGGTCTAGTAAATCTAGCAACTTACTTGCGAATGGTAAAAAAATAATTAAACACATTGTTTACTACGGGAGCTGAGGATGGAAGTGGAGAAGGAGTGAGCTCTCTCCTTATCATCTCTGCTGAGAGTTGCACACATGCGCAGCACAGATCGGGCACTCGCATGAGAAATGTCAGAGGAGGGTGAATACAAAGTTTATGAGCTGAAACGCTAGCGAGCAATTCAATTATCCTGGAAACGGGCGTTTAGTTGGGTGGCGTGAGAGAGATGTGGGCGAAACTCCTGATTCAATTACTCAAAAGAGATTAAACATTTTGTATAGGGGGCAAGTAAAAATTGACTTTGGGCAAGTAGATTTCTGACCCACCTGACCGGGCAAGTGGAAAAAAAAAACATTAACGTTGAACCCTGCCCACAGTGTGTTCTGACTTGTCATCTCTGTGTGTGTGTGCGTGCGTGTGTGTGTGTGTCTTGACCTCGGAGATGTCTTTGCGCAGGTGGTCCCTCATTTGGGAGCTACTAGAGATCTTCAAGTGAACCTTTGTGAGTGATCTGGAATGGACACACACACACACACAAAGAGTACTATCAGAGATATTATACACAATAACAGGGATGCAGGTATATCTTCACTGATGATTACCAACAAATGAACTGGTCTTACAGCCTTTTCAGAAGCAGCATTCGTTGCATCGCTATTACATTATTTTATTATGTATGTCTATGCCTTCTTTTCTGCATTAGTATGCATTACTTTTATCAGCCCTCCCTCTACAAAACACATGTTCACACACCGGTCCTTGATCTTGGCAATGGTGCTTTGGATCTCGGTCTCATTCTCCAGCACTCTAAGCTGCTCCGTCAGCTTGGCGATCGTCTGCGAGGCGACCTGCTTTAGTTTGACATACTTATTCTTCTCCTCCGTCATCATGTTGCACAGCTTACGGTGCTGGGAAACTCTAAAAAGGGAGAAAATGCTGATTAGCAAACGAGCCCATTCTTCGTCTGCAGTACAATACCTGGCTCCAAAGGGAAAGGTTTTTGACAGTCATCATTTACAGTCATGTTGTCCTTTTGATCATTTGCATTCACTAAGTCGGTGACAGCTGTGAAACATATTCCATGTTCATCACAAATGATCAGCGAATCAACTAAAATGTCACGCAGGGTGACATTTCATTAAATTTCAATTTGCCGTTCATGTAAGACATGCGAGTTGTGAACTGTGACTCCTAAATATGAGAACTGTTCCCGTATTACAATTACAGAAGAGAGGATACGCAATATTTAATTATCATCCTCCTCGACTAGAGATGCAGTTTTCGGGGCGGATCCACATCAGGCTGTAGTCTAGTGGTCGTGAACTAATTGAATGTAGAGATAGTTCTTGCTGTTGTACTGAGTGGTGCCAGATGCATTACACTGTGTCTGAACACTGGAGTGTGACCAATTAGTGAGTTGGGGTTTTCTACCCTGACAACATGCGCAGATGTCTGAATTAATTGTGATCCCAGCTGTTACGCAGATCAGAGGAGCCAAACAAATAACCAGGGATTCAATTATCAGTCACATCAATATACTGCAGGAATTAAATTTGCTCCCCCACACTGATCGCTAAGAACAAGGACATATTGTACAGTTAGAGTTGACCCTGGACGCAGGATCACTATTCCCACCGCTGCATATAATTCAAAAAACAATCTTTAAAATGTCTTGAATTATGCAGTGAAATCCCCACATTATACAAAAAGAAACAAAGTAAAAGAGTGTGAGACAGACAGAGGAAGAAGACAGTGACAGAATGAGTTGATTATGTTTCTCCTAATACTACCCATTAACAGCTTATTGGCTTGTCCGTAACCAAAGTCCTCTTTATCACGACACACACACCTTTCCCGTTTAATGAAAAGATGTCTGACAAGGAAGTGAAGAAGAAGAAAACAACAGTGAAACCTGTGCTGCAGTATAGAATGCAGCTTCTTCTGGTCCATGATGAGGATGTCTTTTTCTAGCAGTTCCTCCTGGATGTGCTGGTTCAGCTGCTGTGGACGGAGTTATACACAGGTAAAACTACCGTATCATCACTTCTGTGCGGGGGTGTTGTTTACGTGTGCGCTCACAAACATCAACCTTCAAATCAGATTTGTGGGTGTACATTTTGCAGTGTTGTAGCAGTTTCTCCTCTGACACTTTGAATGCACAAAGAAACAATACATGAATGAGCTGATCTTAGCAGACCTGGTTTAGATTTTCACGAGTTTTGTGAAGTCATTGATTCATTTTTGGAGCTGGTCATTGCCCTTACTTACTAATCAGGTAAGAGACTCCAGTAAGAGTCTGTGTAGTAGTTGCCAGTAGCAGACTCAGGCTGTCTGAGGGGCAGGGGTGAAATAATAAAATGAGAACCGTGCTGCATGCAGGGCAGCCGATATGGCACTGCATCATGTTTTCTCAATTTTAAGGCCAACCTAGAGGACACTTCAATGCGTTTTCTCTAATGGAAGGACACCCTAGAGGGCGTTTAATCTACTGGAAAAGCACCCTAGAGGGCACTTTATCATGTTTTCTCGCCTGGAGGGGCACCCTGGAAGGCACTCCCTCACATTTTCTCTACTGGAAGGGCACCCTAGAGGGCATTTCATTGCATTTTCTCCACTGGAGGGGCACCCTAAAGAGCACTTCATCACATTTTCTCTACTGGAATTGGAAGGCCACCCTAGAGGGAACTTTATCCTGTTTTCTCTACTGGAAGGGCACCCTAGATGGCACTTCATTGCATTTTCTCTACTAGGAGGGCACCCTAGAGGGCACTTTATCCCGTTTTCTCTACTGGAAGGACACCCTAGAGGGCGTTTAATCTACTGGAAAAGCACCCTAGAGGGCACTTTATCATGTTTTCTCGCCTGGAGGGGCACCCTGGAAGGCACTCCTTCACATTTTCTCCACTGGAAGGGCACCCTAAAGAGCACTTCATCACATTTTCTCTACTGGAAATGGAAGGCCACCATAGAGGGAACTTTATCCTGTTTTCTCTACTGGAAGGGCACCC
>CAKALG010042383.1:17301-37892 GCA_916700815.1 Helicolenus hilgendorfi
GAAAACAACAGTGAAACCTGTGCTGCAGTATAGAATGCAGCTTCTTCTGGTCCATGATGAGGATGTCTTTTTCTAGCAGTTCCTCCTGGATGTGCTGGTTCAGCTGCTGTGGACGGAGTTATACACAGGTAAAACTACCGTATCATCACTTCTGTGCGGGGGTGTTGTTTACGTGTGCGCTCACAAACATCAACCTTCAAATCAGATTTGTGGGTGTACATTTTGCAGTGTTGTAGCAGTTTCTCCTCTGACACTTTGAATACATAAAGAAACAATACATGAATGAGCTGATCTTAGCAGACCTGGTTTAGATTGATTCATTTTGGAGCTGGTCATTGCCTTTACTTACTAATCAGGTAAGAGACTCCACGAATCTGTGTAGTAGTTGCCAGTGGCAGACTCAGGCTGTCTGAGGGGCAGGGGTGAAATAATAAAATGAGAACCGTGCTGCATGCAGGGCAGCCAATATGGCACTGCATCATGTTTTCTCAATTTTAAGGCCAACCTAGAGGACACTTCAATGCATTTTCTCTAATGGAAGGACACCCTAGAGGGCATTTAATTGCATTTAATCTACTGGAAAAGCACCCTGGAGGGCACTTTATCATGTTTTCTCGCCTGGAGGGGCACCCTGGAAGGCACTCCCTCACATTTTCTCTACTGGAAGGGCACCCTAGATGGCACTTCATTGCATTTTCTCTACTAGAAGGGCACCCTAGAGGGCACTTTATCACATTTTCTCTACTGGAAGGGCACCCTACAGGGCACTTCATCGCATTTTCGCCACTGGAAGGACACACTAGAGGGCACTTTATCATGTCTTATCTTCCATAGAGGCATCAAAGAGGGCATTTCTGCTGCGTTTTTTCCGAACATGCGGGGGTGGTCGCATGTGATAATATATTAGAAAAGCAGCTACTTTTGATTTCAGTAGACAGGAAGAGGAATCCTGAACCATTTATAAAAGAAGTTTCTGCCAAAAAATGTCCCCCTTAGACTCTGTCTTCAATTAAACTGATCTAAAATTGCCTCGTCTCTATGTATATTTTTTTCAAATCATTCTGAAATCATCACATTGTAGTGACATTAAGTAATATTTTTAGGGCAGAAAAGCCCTAACATTATTGCATTCTTTGGAATTTTTTTTTTTGTCATTTTAGGTCACACTCAAGAGTGCCTAAAATATAGTTTAAGTTCCTCTTTGATGATTTTTGACACATTGGTGTGAAATATGCATGCCTGTGTTTGCAAAGGTTATTAAAAATGCACTAATGATGACATTGAAACCTATTTTAAATGTACCTGTGTGTGTGTGTGTGCGTGTGTGTTTGTATTGCACCTCAGCCCTAATCATTTCCCGGTGCTTCTTGCCCTTCTCCTCCACTTTGATCCGTGTCAGACATCTGAGGTTATGGAGTTGTTCTCGCATGCAGTTTGACTCCTTCAGCAGCCTCTGAAGCACCCCATACGGCTCCAACTTCTGGCTCTCCTTCTCGGCTACTATTAGCTGGTTGGGAACACGTTTAGAGTCGTTTTCAGTTGGGAAAATCTCACAATTTGACTGCAATTGAAGGGTTACTGACAGCAGAAAAGGACAGCAAAGAGGACAGAAAGTCCCGTATTATGAGGAAGATGGATATTGAAACATTTCGATGTAAAGTTCAGACGTTTCAGATAACCTTGCGGATAAAAGTGCGATGGGAAATCTAATTTTGCCGTCTACATCTGAAGATAAAGTCCCTAGAAAATGAAAAATATCAACATAAAAATGGCATTTGCTTAGAAAAGCTAGTGACAAGAAGTGAAAAAAGGTCTAAGACATATATTAAAACTAACACTGCTATCACAGTTCCAACAACAACAAAACAAGATAATGACAGGCTCCACAAAGAGAGGGTTATTACAGTGAATTGCATTACATTTTTACAGCTGCTAATGATAATGTGTCCGCCCACGCTCATTGTTCCCACCTGCTTTTCATAGCTGACTTTGAGAGCATCCACCTCTTCCTGAAGCTCCATCCTCCACTGAATACCGGCCTCATGTTTGGGAACAGCATCGAACTAGAAATTCAAGAAAGAAATCAAAAGTCTGTTCGGATTTTCAGTCTTCGAGCAGATCTCACATCTGTCCTGAATCTTAGTGAAACGCTGTAAAAACGTATTATATCATTTGTTTCCCTTTATGTAGTCCATTAGACTTTGCATACTGAGGAAAGAAAAGACCATGACCAAACTTCAAATCAAATTCAGTTAAAGCATATTCCATTCCACATTAAACATTGATTGCAAAATAATTAATACTATACATCAGAGTTTCCCCGAGGCCTCTCTGATAGCCGTTGGATCCAGTGACACTGAAACTATTTGAAAAAACGAATGAAAAATTAATGTCTTCAGGCGTTGGGATTGCCCCTCTCTGCAGGGTTGCCACGCCGCCTGTTGAGTGGTACGAGCTCCATATTTAAAAATTGTTAGTCCCCTGAAGAAGAAGAATATTAAATCAGTAGGTTTAAAGTTGGAGTAGGCAGTATACTATATTGTTGGAATCATTGGGCAAAAAATGTCCTTAATAATCTTTCAGCATATTGTAATTCAACTAGACTTCTGCACCTCCTCATGGCTCGGTTTTCAGTCTTTAAAATAATCTAGCCTGTGACGGGAGACTTTGGCCAATCACAGATCATTTCAGAGAGAGCGTTCCTATTGGCTGTTCTACAAAGGTAGATGTGCGTCCCATCAACACGCTCTCATCCTACACTCGTCACTTTAGGATTAGGCAACAAAACCACTTAGTTAGGTTTAGGAAAAACACAACATGGTTGGGTTTAAAACTACTACGTTTGTAAAGTGAAAATGAAACTGAACGTTGAGAACACAGAACACGAACGAACAGCTGATTGTAACGTCAAAGTGAAGCTTAACGCGTGGGACACAAACAGCTTTCTCCTGGATGAAAGCCCTGTGTTGTTGGGCCCATCCACCACCCCTTCCGCCCACCCTCTGTGTGTCTTTCCGCTCTTCAAACTACGTCACTTTCTCTGAGCATTTACTGTTGGGGCGGATGGGTTTACACTGTAGTTAATGGAAAGCCTTGTGCGTCTCATACCGGCGCTAAAAGATGCCTTGGGGGGGCCAGTATCAAACGCTGGCGGCCATGACAAAGCGTCGGTATTTCACGCCCCTTGGAATGAGAACAGGCGGGTCCCTTTGGTGAAAGCCTGATCAGAATCAGAATCCATTTCATTTGCCAAGAACACACATACAAGGAATTTGATGTTTGTTGCTGTTCCAGCATTGGCAACAACGGCAAAAGCAACCCCAAGACAAGAAGATAGACTCATCAAAAAGAGAGTCTGACAATATTGGCCAAGTGTTTCAGAGATGGAAAGAAAATGTTGCCAATAGTTTAGCCTTCTGCTCACGGCTGCGGCTAGTGCTGTGAGCTAGCCTCTCGGCTACGGTAGCCACCGCAGTAGCTCAGGGCGAGCATCATTTTCTCTCCATCTCTCTAATAGTTCAGCCTTCTGTATGAACTCTTTTTAGGAGCTTACTTAGGACAGAGAGAGGAGAGCTGCAGGATGACGGCTGTATTCTCAAATTCGGCCTTTTTTTTTTTGCTTTGTCCAGAAACCTGCCGACCCAGGGGTACCACTTGAATTACAATATGCTGAAAGGTTATTATGGAATTTTTGCCCATTGGGCAATGACGCCAGAAACGAACCGCCTACCCCAGCTATTAGAGTTTTAAAAAGGAAACCGCCACAACTTTATTTCAGCTACAGACATGAAGCACTAAATACTATCACTACTTCACATCCACATTAAGCCTCATGTGGTGTAAAACGTTGAGAACACAACATTGTGTAAATATCACAGCCATCAATCACATCCTATCCGAGACTAATAGAATGTTTGTCTTAATAGTTTACCGCATTTTTGCGGTGAACCCCTTCAGACTGTCATCTAAAACAGCCTTCACAGTCAAATTAATTGTGAATTATTGTTCACGTGAGAGTCGTTATTGATTGGCAGATAAGTGGAAATTAATGAATCACCGCTTTTGTTTTTCAATATTTCCCCGACGCGTGAATTCCCTGAAGTGCCGTTGTGATTTCCTTCCATACCGTTGTGTGCTTTGTGAGATGTGCTGATGCATTTCCCATGACTCTCCCGCTCTCCTCTACTTCTTTCTCTTTAAAAACTGTGAACATCAGTAAAATTACAGGAAGCTCAAGAGTTAAAAAAAAAAAATGCTTCTGGTGTAATGCAGATTATGGATTTAATGTGCTCATTACTGGCACCGTGACATGCACACGCAAAACTTTCCCAAACCAATTGCCAATATAAGTAAAAACATAATGCTGCAAACCATGAGGAGTACGTGTTTTAACATTGTGAGGTTTACTGGTGAAAGCTGAATATTTACAAGCTGCAAAATAGAGGTCCGGCATGTACAGAACATCTCTCTGGGGAAAATAGCCTTTAGGTGCTAAAAAGTTTCTTCTTTACTCATTGAAAGTAAAAAAATCGACAGGTCACCTGTGCCTGTAAATCATCGTAGACAGACTGCGTGTGCTCTAGCTGTTCAGTTGCGATGGTCAACGCAAGCTCCATCCTCCTGACGGCTTGCGTCTGCCTGAGGAGAAACACAGGCACCTTTTCAAATATTTATCATTTTCACAAGGCTGTATGACTCCTACACAAAAGGAGGAAAATTAGGCTCATTATATGCATGTATTCCTGTCGAACATGCAGGTGTTCGGCAGTGAGGGAATGCTCTGAACTAATCAAATTTATACCTAAAAAAAAAAAAAAAATCATACAAGGACTATTCATGAAAACATTCCATGTACATACTGAAGAGCGTAAGAGGCCGTACATACAGCGTGTAATTATTGAGCTGTATGGATGTATATGTGGGGGACTCATTTACGTGTGCGATGCTCGGTTTGCCATCACTCTGTACCTATTATTCTCCCTGAGCCGCCCAGAGTTGTCCTCAATCAGGTGCTTCCTGTCGGACATGATGTTCTGCAGCTTTATTTCCAGGATACCTCTGGTGATGAAAAACCCAATGATATGCATGAAAAAAACGCCCAGCAAAAGCCTCTCCTCTGACTCTAAAACTCCAGCCGTAGTGCCCATTTTTGACTGTCTATTGTACCTGTCCCCCATGAGTTCAGCCTCATCCTCCCTGTTGATCTCCTGCTCTTTCAGCAGCATTCTGTTCTCCCCCTGATTTTCGTCCATTTCGGCCTTGAGACCCTCCAGCTCCTCGTTCAACTTCTTCTTCTTCGACCTCAGGGCGTTGTTATGCTCGACCGCATGCTTCACTTCCTGTTCCATTTCTGAAATCTCTTTATTTAGTGCTTCTGTCTGCTCCTTTGCAGATCTGATGTGTTTAGGCAGGTGAAAGAAAAAATGTAAACATAAAGAACAAGTGTAAGTATAACACCGAGAGAGGAGTATCCATTTATGACTCTTCACTTGCACTGTAAGAGTGCATATCTTATGAAATAACAGCGGGTGTGTATCCTCCATCATCTTTTTACATGCATCCCCAAGTACCCCTCCGCTTTGTGAATTTCAAATTACAAGTCACAGCTCACATGGCTCATACGGACGGTTGCACTGCATCACTTGCGAGCCAAACATTAATTTGAAATAAACATAAAAGAGACTGCAGTGCCAGTGGAACTATTCTCTGGAGAGGAAGGGGCTTTTGACTGCAGCTGCACTTGAATACAAGCAGTCTGATGCATACGTTTGTCATGTTTTCTTTCTAAATCAAATTAGAGGGGATTTACACCTTTAAGTCCTCGAGAAGAAATTTGACTGTTGCTACAAATAGAACCCCATTTTTCAGTTCCTCATGTCGACTAAGACATGCCTTTTTTGCAGGGTTGCGAAGCCAACTGCGCGTTGTGGCGGTACTGAGTTCCCCAGACTGTAGTTCATCAGTCAGAAGACTGAAAACCGTTCCCATCCACATAATAATATAAAATAAAATGCCTCCTTAATAATAATAATTAACAAATGCCTCTTCGATAATAAACACTTACGGAAACTGAAATATTGTTTTATTTTTCCTTTTACCCTGCTTTAAAGTTTCCCAAATAAAATACACTAAAATAAATGGGTATAAAGGGTTTCTTTGAAAATCAACAAATGAATAGAATAACAAAATACAGCCTGCAGGTGTTAGGCTATTGTGAGGCAAGCAAGATTCTTGCACAAATAGCACCTAAATGTCCGAGTGTAGGTAACCCAGTTGGTTTGTATTTATGTTATTTGCACAGAATCTCAGACAGGCCTAAACAGACCAGAGTTTCTCATTTGGCTGATAACAAATGTTGCCTTTAGTGAAGGAGAGATCAGAATGACCCTGGGTGTTGCAGTTTCCCTCCTCTTTTAAGCCCTACAGAAAGGGCGTCGTTACACCCTGATTGGCCAAGAGGGGAATGCACCAAGCTGCTCTCAACTATCATTTAAGAGCCAGTCCCAACACCCTGCGCAACAGGTGAACTGAATAACCCTCTAATCACTCAGCATTTCAACCAAAAAAAAAACACCAGGGAAAAGGTAAATGACAGCAAGCACCAGAGAATTGGCAGCTGCCACAGCGTCAAAGAGAGTGTGGCTGGAGAGATGTGTTACAGAGAGGAAGCCGAACAAGTATCCACCCAGAAACTGATGCCTCTGGCAGGAAAATGAATGGAGAAACTGATATTTAGCTTCAGATTCTGCGTTTGTTTTTCTGTTCCGTATCAGATCCAATCAAAAGTTTTCACAGCGCAAAAACAATTGCCCTTTCCATTTGGGAGAACTACAGTACGATAACTCATCCGGTTAAATCCAGCTCATTCGTGTACAGGATATTAAGATGAAGGGAAAGGAGACAGATTACAGAAGGATTTGAGCCAACTGACAGGGAGTGACTTAATTTTCAAAAGATGTTTCTGCTGTCTTTTCTTCTCAATGTCGTCTCGCTGAAGCACACTCGCTGGCTCATTTTGAGTCCTGGTGTTTGAAACACATAAAGAATATTAAAGCGGCTGCATGTACTTACTCCCACTTAGAGCGTTTCCTTTCAATCTCCTTGAAAATCTGGTCGGGGATGTTGATGAGGGCTATTTTCTCAGCCTTGTTAGACACACAAAATGTAAGAAAGCAAATTATAAAGTTATGTTATTGATGTTTTTCTGTAAGCTACATCCACTTACACACACGCGCTCTCTCACACACAGACCTCTTTGAGCTCTATGATCTCCATCTTGTCTTCCAGCTCTTTCTGTTCTTTCAATATCTGCCTCTCACGGGTTTCCACGTCTTCTGTCAGACTGCTGCGCGTGGAGCGAGGGCACAAAAAGCACGCTTATTATCTGAAGGATTTTAATTAACAACACTTAAAAGGTTCAGCTGCACTGCTTCTTATTAAAATGGAACGAAAAGAAAAACGTCATGAAGAGCTCTACAGAGTGAATGTGTTCACCTGTATCAATCTGCAGGGGCAACGTGAGCGCACAGCATGTGTGCTCTCTGAACGACAGCTACTGTAGGATAAAGTACCTGACTTCCATTTGTCTCTGGAAAACCTCTTTCCTCAGCTCCTCATATTTGTCCTGCAGGGCCTTTGTTCTGCTATCCAGCTCCTGGAGGACCCACCAGCAGAATGAACATTAGATCACATATCAAGAATATCAGCTCTATGATGTCAATTTAATTGAGCTCAGGCTACAGGCAAAATACCACTGTTCTTTTCCCCTCATTTCCTAGCGTCTGATCCACACTCAGCATCAGCGCCAACAGCCTCTGCTTCGCACATGGATTTTTTTTTTTAAGACTCATAAAATGTCTTTTAGTGTATTGATGAAAAGTTCTTCAATTGTTCGAGCGGTAAAAGTAATTTTCTAGTTCTAGTTTGATGTCTAGAATGTAATTCCTGCACAACAAAGATAAGTTTTGACACTTAACATTGTTGAAAAATGTTGGATTCCACTGAATTAGTTTTGCAAGCACGAGTATGAACGTAAACAACAGCGACTAAACCAGCTGTTATCAATTCAACTTGATAAATGTAATGCACTTTAAAAGCTAGTGTGTGGTTTTTCCTCCGGTATCCATCTACTGTACATACAGCAAAACAATTAGAAATGTATGCGAGGACTTTGTAATGAAACGCATAGCTTATTAATCACATTTGACAAGCGTGTGACAGAGAGAAAGAGAGAAGAAGGCAAATTGTTTCATAGAGTTAATGTTGTTGGTCCAACAACAGAGTATTGTTTCAATAGCAATGGGACTCATAAAAAGGCCCCTTTACACATACACTGTAACAGAATAAATAGCCTGAGCTGTTCTAGTAGAGGCAGCAGCTTCTGCTGGTCAAATAAACAGATAAAAGGCGTTGCTGGTATGAATATTATTTGACCACACACTTCTCATGTTGTGCTTTTTAAGAATGAATCCCAGTGCGGTGCGTGTGTCCACAGCGGTGGTGCAATGCCTACTCAATACTTTTACTAGATAATTCATGTCGAGCAGCAGTCCAAATGCTGCAACTGTTTACTACAACACTGGCTCCCTGTAGAGAATCAAACCAGCGTGCGTCGCTGCTTCTAGGAGTATTTTTTTTTAATGTAAATTCACTTTGTCAAAGTTCGCTTTTAATGCAACCCCAACACAAGGACACACGGGCATCTCCAGGGGAAATTGGATAAATCTTTTCCTGTTTGTTTGGTCTGTTTGAAGGTCACCCCGCGAGCCACCTTCACTCAAGGGCACTGTAGTTTTTTATGTGGAGAAGATACTACCCAGAGGCATGAAAGCACAATGGTAGTACATTTTAGATGTGTTGTTTTTGCAAACAGTAATTAAAACCGTAGTTGCATAACAACCTCAAAAGTATTCAAAACCCCCAAACGTTAATTAAAGCTGCGGAATTTATTCAGCAAGCTCAAAATCGAGCCCTGTTTTGCCATTAGGCAGCGGCATTTTGATGAAGTTTGATGATTGGAGAATTGTGAATGCGACGCTCCTTGAGACTACCTTCAGGGACTTATGTTAGTATTCTTGATTTTTCTTCAACACAATTGCAGAGTTGTAGTGCTGGTGATGCAACAGCTACTGTAGCTGCTGATAAACTAAATAATACAAGTAATGCAGTATTAATGTGCCCTAGAGCACCCCGGAGTATGCTTGGAGCAGATACTGGGATTCTAGTACGATATATGAATGAAAGAATGGTCTTATTTCTTACTGTAAATATCTTCCTTCAACATCATCATTTAATCATGTACATTATAATACAGTTTGAGCGTTATTAAATTGCATTTTTGAGTTGGAGTGGGAGTTTTTACATGTTTTTTAATCGTTTTTTTTATTGCCAATGTGTGAGCAGGTTGTAACGTAACCTAAAAAATGAGACCTACCACGGACTTTCTGGGTTTCCTCGATCAGCCTGTAGACTGCCTTTAGTGTGAAGAATGTGGGCCTGTTTTGTCCGGGGAAATCTAACGGATGTTACGTCATGCTTGCTCGTGTATATCTGGTGAAGCCCGTCTTGCAAAACAGGAATGTGCCTCACTGTTTTGACCGATGCTCGTTCGCGTCTACGTAGTGCGAGCACATGCGCGAGCAACAGGACGCTGACTGTTGTTGACTAAATGGCCACAGGTGTCGCTGTCAACAAGCCATTTCTGATTCTTACACATAGCCCCTTTAAATAATATATTTGACTGCTCTGTTATGCATTTTGCTGCATGATAACCGGCCATTATTAACTTGATTTGCCCTCTTCAAACAAAAGTTAAAAACCCATCTCCAGCTGTGACAAGGATTCAAGCTTTTTCAACTCGTATGCCATCATTTTATCTGAATGGGAGAATTGTAATATAAAAGCGTTTAGCTTCAAAAAGAGCCAATGGCAAGTCATCATATAGAGGGATTAAGCCTGGATGGAGGCTTTAAGTCAAACTCATAATGTATCCTCTCTGAAGACCGCTGTTGCAGTGTAGTAATCCACGTCTCTGAAACTACACCTGGATGGTGCAATGATGAACTTACAGCAGGATTGGACTCAATCTCATTCTGTTTCTCCAGCCACTGCTTCTCCTCCCAGAGACTGCATAAGGGCGAGGTGAGGCGAGGTGAGGTGAAGAGGAGAGGAAGAGAAAATTGGAAAAAGAAAACAGTGTTGTTAAGAGAAACAAATAGCATGTTTCAGTTCCTTGTTAAACAGAAAGAGGAATGAAAGTGGAACATTTCTTAAATTACAATGGTGTGCAGTTTCCAGTTGACCAAACCTCATGCTAAATTCGTCTTAATTGAAAGAGAAAACATGAAAAAAGAGGATGCAGTGGGTGTCAAACATTTTAAATTTGTTGCTATAGAACCTTTCTACTATAAAAAAAATCATAACTTGGACACACATACTGTATAAAAGAAGCAGTATATACTGTATACACAAGCTTTCTCATGCACAAACGCAAAGAATCAGAAATGAAACCCAGCACGGTAGGAATGTCCATATGAAAACATAACGTCTATGAATTTTTCATCGTCCCTGCGGCACACGCCATTTGATTAAAGTTTGTATGAAATAATTTCGAGTCAGCTCTGTCATTGTGAAAAACCTTACAATAGCACATAGTGCGCCGCTACACGTTCCACAAAGTAAATGATATTAATCTTCCTGACAAGTTGATATATTGGATATTAACTGATACACAGAGAAAGCTGCGTGAATGCTAAAATATGTGACTGGAAAAAAAAAAAAAAGTGCTGAATTCCTCCGTATCTGTTTGGCTGAAGATAAAGGACGCAAAGGCATATTTGCATGGTGAGCATCTGCTTGTCATATGCAGACCTCTGGCCATTTTGGACAGGAGAGGAGAGGAGAAGGGAAGAAGAAACAGAGGGAAAGTCAGATAGAGGGAAAGAGGTTGGGGCTGGAGGGGATGAAAGAGAAGAAGAAGAAACGGAGATGATGAGAGAGCTCACCACCAAACACTGTCACAAGCAATATGCACACCCAGTGTCTAATCCTGTCTATTACTGCATCCTCTGAGAATGCTCTGTAAGTGGTTTTCATTTAATATTTCAATTACCGCTGGGCCTTCAACTCCCTTCCTCAGTGTGTGTGCTCTGCACTAAAAATCACTGTATCCTACAGATCATATCTTTGCAGTGCAGTGGTGAGTTTATGTGCTGCGAGTGGTTTAATATTGCTGAAGCGATCTGGGGTCAAATGCAATGCAGGGAAGATAAGAAAAATAGATCCGCTTAAGGAGCATTAGGAATATTAGAGTTTAATTCACTTATTTTTTATTTCTTCCTCTGATTTTTCTAGGACGCAGCTGTGAGCTGATGACTTACTTCAACTAGTTTCAGTGCTCACAGTTGCATTGCTGGATCTCTGGTGCTTAAACTTCAATGCATAATTCAACATCGCAACACTGAAACTGATCACTGAAGTGATTTTATCGCTTACCCTTCAACTGACAGTTCAACTGCTTTCAGCCTCTACGCATCAACGGTGACAACTAAATTATGCCCTTCAAGTGACAGCTCACGTATACCCCAAGTGATACTTCACCTGCTGTCACTGCTTACACACCGATTGACACTTTAACTATCTCGGGTGCTTCAACTTTTCGACATTTCAAACAGATAAATGGACAATTTGATTGCCTACAGGGCATAGAAACTTGCCTACGGGCGCTTCACCTGAAATTTCAGTTGCTTTCATCATTTACAGTTCAACTGACATTTCAACTACTTTCATCACAAATAATAACAAAGCAAGGAATCTCTGTCAGTATGTACATTTGTGTGTCCTTCACATATCCCGAGAACCGTTCGTCGGATCTACTTCACACTTGGCAGGTGTGTAGCTGGGGACCCAAGAAAGTGCAGTGTCAAATTTGGTGCAATTTGGATATGCGACACGTTCAATATTAATGAAGAAGCGAATGAAGCGCGACTTCAGGGCTCTGTGGACTGAGTCGAGCATGTCGTTATTGTTCACTTTTACTGCTGGATGCTGGATATACTAACATTAAAAACCAAACTGTTCTTCACTTCCCTGGAGTCAACGAGCGATGAGCGGTTCTCGACAACGCTGCAAGCAGCACTTCCAGAACCACGCAATCGAATCCGAACGGCCACGCCCCAAACGGGCATTGTCTCTTTAAACGACATGACATTTCACTTTGATTTTCTTCAGAAAATGTTTCCTTTTATAGGTTTTGCTTGTGACTTACTGGTTGATTTTACTTTCTCAAGCCTTTAAAAAAAACAATTCAATCCCAGCAGGAAACATTGCTCTATGACATACGCAACCTGTAACAAAGGGCCGCTCACAAGTAGACATTGCTTTTGTTTTCAAGGGTCAGAAGCCAAAATGTTTGGAAACCACTGCTGCATGTTATCTCGTTGCTTAGCAATGTTCCAGTAACCTCCCTTTAGCCTTTGAAAAGAAGAGTTTGTGTACAGAAAAGTGGGAGACACTCGAGTGAGCGTGTTATTTTCCAGTTCTCTGGGTGTGTGTGTGACCTTTCGGACGTACTGATAGTGGTGTTGAGTGAGTTAGGGGGAAGGAAAAAACAGAAACCTGCAGCAGAAAAAAGGAAAATTGGTTGCGATGTGAAATGAGACTCGTGGGAGCTAAAGGAAAGGATTAGAAGAGGGGGAACAGAAACAGACTCCAGGGCTGACGTCAAAAAGCTAAACCAGAGCAGAGAGCTCGGACAAGTAAACACGTCCAGAGCAAACATAAAAATCCACTTAAACCTGGTATTTTTGTCATGAACTGTGTACATCAAGTTTCCCCCATGAGATAAATCTTTGAAAAATGTGGCTACTGAAACAGAAACAGCATTTAAGGTAATGGCAAAAAGATATCCCCCGTAACAGCACCTATACTATTTATGTGTCTTCACCTTCACCTCCCTCTAAAGTCAATGAAGACTTGCGAAGATGCTGCCTCGGGCGCTCACCTCAGTGTTTGGTCCCTAGTTACTTACTGTGTGTGTGTGATTGCGTACATATGGTCTCTTACTGTACACACTTCTCACTTCACCACACCAGTTTCACTTCTGTGTTTTGTCCTTACTCTCCTCTGTCTCATGGGTTCCAGTCAGTTGTGTGAATCACCCGTGTGTGTGTGTGCGTGAGACCAAACTCCAGCCAAATATGAGAAACGTTTGTAATAGATGTATTTTCTTGAATCAAAATGTCATTTTTCATTTGACTCATTTGACATTTGATTCAATATGTGACTGAAAATGAAACTTGCAGCATGAGTGATTGCAATAACAACATATATATATATATACACAAATATACACCGCTCACCATTTCAGTGTGTACTGTGTCTTGTACTCTCTGTCCTCAGCAGCTTCCACTTCATTGTATGCCTGGAGGAGCTGTTGCCTCAGTTCAATGACCTCGCTTACAGGCTCCACAGAGGCGACCTGCTCCTCTGTTCTCTCCACCTCAGCCTGCAGCCTCTCCAGTTTAGCACGACACTTCTTTGCCTCTCCCAATAGGTGCATCTCAGAATCCTGGGCACTATCGGATGAAATGATGATTTGAGGTATATGGTATGCAGCATACAGATGTTATATCCTTCCTGCTTGGTACATTTACACATATTCTAACAGTCCAAAACACAGTTAAACCAGTAGAGTTCTAATTTGATGTCATTATTTCTACATGAGAATGTGACAGTACCTTCTGCTTTTACTTGTTATCACAGGTTTTCATGTTATATTAAAACACTATCTCGTGATTGTTCAGGGAAAACTAACCAATGACTATAAAATAAATCCATATACCTTTAGTTTAAAGGCATTTAGCAACAAATAATCTAACCCAGCCTTAACTCTCGTCTAATCTAAGCTGTGATAAAATACGAATGTAAACATACAGTAGCTGCTGATTTCCTTGAGCCAATTAGATTTAATGTGCACATTCAGAGTGCTTTCTTCTTTTCACATGAAATTACGCAATGATGTGTTGTTTAGACAAGAAATTGGGGTCTCAAAAGTTAATTTCACTTCATCTACTATGTGCCTTAGGGGCGATTTTGAGAATTGGTGTTCCATTAAGGATTTGATAAAGCTTGAAAAGAGCGTTTTTGATTGACTCTCTAAGCCTACGATAGTCAGTTGTGGTGGTTAATACTGCCTCAGTTACATCTTTGCTTTCACCTCTTTGCTCACATTTTCTGGCTCCACTAACTGAGTGAGAAGTGACCCCAATCAAAGTGTCCTTTCAGAAATCAGTGGCTTGTCACAGATGCTACTTCCGCACTTTTTTTTTCCAACAGTATGTGAGAGCAGAACATCCAGATCTGATAAGGAGTCTTCTTCAAGGACGCTTCAGTTGGATGGATTTTGGCTGTCACAACTTCTCCACCGTGCTGTATTCCCAGCATCTTTTGCAGTCGTAACGCACCTCCAAAAATATGAAGGTGACAAATGAACTTGTGTTTCCACAAGAAAACGTACCTCTTCAGAGTGTCAGTGAGTAGCTTGTAGCTGTGTTTCAGTTTGGATACTTTGGTCGGGTTGATTTTGCCATGCGACAGCAACTGAGGAGCACGAAAACAGAAATATTACAAATCACATGGACATGAAAGACAAGTTTGTTGAGAAGAATTTGCAGGTAGTACACAATTGATTGAATCTTTCAGTATCTCACGACTCAATAGTTGATTCTTGGGGTTACGATTCAAAATCGATTCTATAGTCAGTACATAGGGAAGCTATTTTCAGGATCTACTCCAGTCTGCTGTGCGCTAATAAAGGCAGTGCGTCAAATTATGACCAGAAAGCATTATGGAGTTTTACTAGATTTGAAAAACGTTATATCTACTGATTTATTGATGCTAAACTTGCACAATGTAACACTTTTTACTAAAAAGTTTAGTATTACTTAATTCTCAATGACTTCTAGAATGACACGTTCAAGTCATACAAACAATAACAATACTGCCTGTTACATAAATAACATTGGTATCCCTTTACATTTCTCGGAAACTTGCCAATTTCAAAAATAAATTGTGCACAAAAAAACCCACTGTAAAACTGGTATTTTGTGTGATTTTTCAACAAATCACTCAATAATGCCTGACACGACTTTGACTTGGTGTGTAGGATAACTGTCCATCAATAAAATATCTAGTTTTTCGTGTAGAAGTTCTGAAATGATCACATTCTTACAAGATAAGAATCTGTATTCTTACATGAATCAATGTTTAACCCACCCCCTATATGATATATGATTATTGATGGTTGACAGCAACTGTAAATGTATAACCCATATTTCCAAACGCCTATCAGCATATGATTGGTGGCCGGGTTTTAAAACCTTCCCGTGTCAATCATCCACATCTGAGCCAGTCCGGCTTCAGCCAGACATTACAGCAGTCCTGAACTGTTTGGCTTCATTCAGCTAAGTTGGCAACAGATCCTCCTGCACGGGTCTGCCAGCTCAGGTTGCACCATTTCAAAGTCTTTGATCTGACCCCAGAGCTGCCAGTATAAAAGTTAAGACATTAATAGAAATAGCAGCGGAGATCTCTTGCTGCCGAACGGAATATTCAATAGGACGATATTGCTTTGAAACAGATACAATTCTGACCGCAGTAAGCGCTTTTGTAATATTGTTCAGTGACAAAATTAAATTCCAGGAGTTGAAAACCAAATCACTAGAGAGTCCAAAAAGAGTTTCAAATTCCATAATAGTCAGAACTTTTTTTTGACAAATATTGCTTTACTTCTGCTGTAATATGCTCAAACTTAGTTACTGTTGTAAGAAAAAGCTCTTTTATATGTGCCAGGACTCAAAGTGCGATCGACCACAACAAAGCCCAACTCCCTGATGTCTTTAGAGAGGATTTGACCCGAGTTGGGCTGAACAAACCGTAATCATCACAGCAGATATCACAGTTTATCACAATCAGTATAAAAAACAACCCCCCCCAACTATCTCCCAATCTCAAAAAGGAGAAGAAAAATCATTGGGAATGGCCCATATATAACGTCAGATTACAGGTATACCATTAGATGATTCTAAAAAGAGATACACAGCTGTGAAACCTTGGTAAAAAGGGAAACAAAAACAAAGCAAAGAGAAAGATATCAGGGTCAACGGCATTGCAAAAAAAGGGAAAATTATCACTAAGAGTTGTTGTTAAATTTCTCTCCGTGGCGACGCGGCTCTGTGTGTGTAAACAGTGATAGAGACGGTGTTGTTCTCTCTTATCTTCGGAGCCAGGTTGGGAGAGTGGGGAGAAATGAGGGATAGCCTTGTTTGTATCAAAGAGCTGCAGAACTGTGGATATCTCAGGTCAGACTGTGTAGCAGGTAATCTAACGGCAATGAACGCACACAAACGCTCCGATTACACACACACACACGCGCTGATAACTCGCCCAGACTTCAAACATTAGGGATAGCCGATTATGTTTTTAGATTCATTTAATTATACTGTTTATCCGGCTATTGTCAAATGCGCTCGCGACCACGTTCCAAGGGCTGAAAGGACGGAGATATGAGTGTTGTGAATGATGTAGATTAGGGCCTCTCGTTAATATGATTTACTCAGATGTTTTCAAGTCACTTTGCATTAGCAGTCACCCAAGGTCAAAGACCTACAAGCAAAACACCTGACACGTATTATATGATCTGTGCTTTAAAGCATTTCAAGAATGGTTAAATCTCGCATTGTAACATCTTGAAACGGTAAGGGTGTCATCTGGTCCGGATTGATCCCTTCAACTCGTCGTGTAATCTAATATTAAGTTCTTAAAAAAAGAACATTACGGGAACACGCACAATTAGCTCATCGCACCGAAACTAAATGACTCCAAAGTGAATTCGAGGGGACACATCAAATGTGTTGTGTTTTCAGCGACGCAGATGATGCGACAGACACCCTGGACATTTATCTAAGAGAAGCAGCCTGAAGCGGTTTCAGGCAGCCTCTCTAATTCTGGTGCCAAGACTTATCTTCAGCAGTATAGGAGGCTTTTCTTTTTATGGGGCGGCTGCATAAGGCTCACATGTGGCAGACCATCTTTTGAAGTGCGATAGAGACAATCATTGGAGGATATTTATGCAGGCACATGGACGCACATACCTGTCCATCTACCCCCCCAGAGCATGTGATTTGTACCGCAGAGCAGCAATAAACCTTCCAGTAATACGAGTGTGTGGTGCAGCAGGTATAACAAAAACAACCTGTGGGCTTTAATCCTCTGCACCCTCAGGGAGGAAAATAATGACCATGGATTCCACAGTGTGATGGAGAGAACCATCATCCCCTCTCTCTGTGTGTGTATCTCTACCTTCATGTCCTCATATTGACTGTTTGAGCTGGAGACGAGCCTACAGCGAGATTGAATCACTTTGTTAGAGGGAGAAGAAGTTCTGTGCTGTAATATTTTCCTTTCTGGGCGAGTTTCCTCCATCAGCAGGGCCGAGAGCCACTTCGGTAGATGAAATCAATTATCGGGAACTGTGCTGCTTCTCTAGAAATATGACGCGTGCATGAGACATCCAACGCCCCAGAAAGAAAATCCAATTTCATAACCCGTGGTTATGAATCACATAATACACAATAGCAATTGCCAGGTCCCAAAAAACAAATAATAACTGTCAAGTTAAGGATCTTACTATGATTTTATAACAAGACTCCAAGTATAGGGCTAACATCCAGACTGTAAATTACACAAAGAATTGTTCTCTCTGCATTTTAATAGCCTGTATTGCTTAATAATATCTATAAGATGCTTCATGAAATTGGCCAATGTATGAATAATGTTTGTGGGGGGAGTACAATTTCAATTAAGACAATCTAAAACCCACTAAAAATGACCACATAACCAAATCCTCATTACAGGCATGTGTATTGTTTATTCATTTATAGTCCGTTCCATCAACGGTGACGTCGCAGCAATTAAATATCTAATAGATTTTACATTAAGTTATCGTTGTGTAACTTCACCAACAGCTGGGGCCACAGAATGGAGTGGTGAGGACGAAAAGACTGGGTACAAACTCATGGTAAAGTACCTTTAAGCAAGCCACTTTATGTAAAATAACAATTTATTATTCCAGTTTTCTGGCCTTTAATCTTCCTGTGGAGGAGACAAGTGGAATATGAATTGTCATGTGGGAAAATAAAGTTGTTATGGATGTCCTGAGCAAGTTTTCGAAGGATGTATATATCAGTATGAACCCCCTCACCTCATCTAATGTTCAAGGGCATCCCAAAACAAGACGTTTTTGACGTTTTGTGCTATCAAAGTAAAGCATTTCCCTTCATTAATAAACAAGAGCCTTTTACACACAGTGCTAAATGTGAGAGAATCATTAAGCAGCACAAAATAAATAAGAGAGCAGCCAGCAGTTTCAATTAATGATGTCCACGCTGACGGCCCGAGAGGCGAGCAGAGCCATTTGGAGTTTTGTTAAAGAAAAGGCTGTTTTGCATTTATTTCAGTGACATGCTGCAGGTGTTTGAACTCGCTTTTGAATTTCCATATTTTGTTCATGCGAGAGATGAAGAGAGGCTGTCTTAATGCAGTCCAAACTTTCCTGACACAACACAGGAAAGTATTGCGTCAGGAAAGGACACTGAGATGAAAAAACACTTAAGAAGAAACCACTAAAGATATAATATGATATAGGCTATTTTCTTTATGAAGCACTATTTACCCATCACGACATATCTTCTTTAAATTGATTTGGCTTTTACTCATTTTAATGTAGATCTATTCTGAGTTAATTGTGCCATCTGCCCGTACTATGTAGGAAAAACGATATATTGAATCAAAACAAAGTACTAGAAGGTGCTCAATGTTATGGAAAGGGATTCAACAAAACTGTTTCTGAAAAGTGAAGCCAAGGTGGAAGTGTCTTTTAAACTTGCATTCTTTCTGCTAGCCAGCAGGGGGCGACTCCTCTGGTTGCACAAAGAAGTTTGATTGTATAGAAGTCTATGAGAGAATGAGCCTACTTCTCACTTGATTTTCACTGCTTCAAAAATGGCTTGGCAAAGTACGTCGGGCAAAAAAGCATGGTGGGCCTGTGGAGCAGGGCTGTGAGCTTGCAACCAGGCAATCTAATGTGATTAACGGAAAAATGTAGTCTCTCTCTCTCTCTCTCTCTGACAGTAGCCTACATAAAACGACATAAGATATGAATTCCCTCTTTCCTCTCACATACTCCGTTGCTCTCACAGTCCCATACAAGCAGTCTGACTACGCGCCTAGCGCTGGAAAGTTAAGAATATCTTTTTTTCGCGTCTAAAAACTGCTAGAACAACACGCCGCGCAGCGCAAGTCAGGAGCGCATGGCAGGTGCGTTGTACCATAGAAAAAATGAGGTTTTGTGGGCGACGCTTTTCTAGCTTTGCATCTCGGTGTGATCGGGGCCTATAACTGTTTTTCAGCATTCGGTTGAACTTAGCTCCACCCTCTTGTGTCACTCCTGGCTCCAAAAGACCAAGATGGCGACGGGCAAAAACCAAAATGTTGACGGGCAAAAACCAAGACGGCGACGGACAAAATGCCAAACTCGTGGCTTCGAAACCACAGTCCACAAACCAATGTCACGGTGATTACGTTTTATACAGTCTATGCTTGTTAATAAAAAAAACAAGTTGATTTGTACTAATTGAAACAAACCCTCTTTATTGCTGCTGTTTAACGATGGATTTTACATTAATTGTGCCCACCTGAGCCTTACTTGGAATCGCAGTGTGGCTGATAGAGTTGCCAATTTTCAATAAGGCTTTGGCATCTGAACTGGGTCAAGGGGGAAAAGACCTTTAAATTGTATGCTGCGGACATCCAAAATCCCAAAACAACATATTGTGTAAAAGCATCATCCTTGCATCAGTTGAGTGGATAGTTCCTGTGCACTGAGTCATTTCGCTCTTCAGGGAAATGAGCAGACTTCAGAGTGAGGCAGGACGGCACCATGCACTGACTGCAGGCAAAGGACCTACCTCCTCTCTCTATGTCCCTCCCTGCCTCTCTTTCTTCCCCCTCTCACCCAAAATCTGTCTGCATCTCTGTGGTTATTCACATTGCTGCTGATACGGTGCTTTGCATTACGCAATAGTACTGCCCCTCCCATCCTCTCTAAGTCAGCACCCTCCCTCCCTCTCTCTCTCTCTCTCGCTCCCTCCCTCGCTCGTCCTGATATTAATGACACAGCTATCTGAGGCAGCAGCGGCAGTTCCCCTGCGCTCTCCTTCCTGCAGGCTGTGCTCATACACACATACACTCTTGAACCAATAGGATACTGGACATACATTCACACACTCCTATACTTACAATCTTGCCGCTGCAGGCACTCACTCACACACTGAACACTTTCAGTTCATATCGGAGGCAGACTTTCACTTTACACACACTTCTCTCACAGAAAAATGAGGACAACTGTGCTTTGCGTTAGTGCCATTCTCCTGATTACAGCCACCTTGGTGCCGCGCACCAGCCGGGCAGCAGACTTCCCCGTCAACTCACACCAGAGATGGGACACCAGAGGACCCTTTTCTTTGGGATCTGAC
>CAKALG010042384.1:0-11865 GCA_916700815.1 Helicolenus hilgendorfi
GTTCTCCCACTCTACCCTGGTCTCAGCTGCCGCCGTGCTACGGGGTCTCGGCCCTCGGTCGCAGCAGTGATAAGGTCTACTGGAGTGGAAAAGGAGGCAGCCGCTCCAAGCTTCCCTCACTGAGTGATAGAGGGAAGAGGAAAGTGATTAAAAGCCACGTTGACATACCACGTTGCTTCGTCCTTGCCACACTGTGTGGATCACTTTAGGATCAGATACTCACACTTTAAACTGGAAGTGCTCATTAAAAATTCTCAATTGAAATAAAAAACAGGAATAAATCACCCAAGCTAACAAGAAACAAACAGATGAAATTAGCCTAACTGTGTATGAAATATTTAGAAAGTGATAAAAAAAGCAGCATGTACGGTGATATCAGACATCTAATTAAAACAACCAGATAGTAGTGAGGGGAGCTTGTGCAGCTGTTTTGTAAAGCACGTTTTTATAGCGCTTGCACATTCATACCTGTCAGTGGCTGTCAAAATAATTATTCCCCAGGGGAAATAAAATAACTATATGTCAATTAGCACAGTTTAACAGAGAGAGCGTCAGTCAGTGTGAATAAGTGTGCCGTGATAACAGCAACTTTTTAATTTGAAGCCTAATGTGTCCCCGCGCGTATTGTTGAATTATTTCACACGGCTAACAAGTTTTTTCCTCACAATATAATAAACCGTCAAAGGTAAGGTGTGAGTCAGATATGTTACCGTGGAGGAATTAATGTGGTGAAATTGATGTCTTAGGATGATGCGAGTTTAACAACTCAATTCTGACGTTTAACAAACCTCTGATTTCCAAATCTATTGTGTATTCTGTCAATCACTTTTTTACCGCTGACAATTGGAAGTACAGAGAGACAGAGAGAGCAATCTCAGAGCTCCACTGGTCTGTGCAATATTACTTTCATGCATGACTACTGTCTAGACTATGAGTGGAAGTTCTCTCAAATTATTTGTGGAAGTATCTCTAATAATTTTGAATAGTCAAAGGAAATGAAGTTGGAGTGGTGAGTGTATTGATGGCCACAATGTTGTTCTTGCTCCTGTATATGATGCACATACTCGGAAGACATAATCACTAAGGGTGGGAATCACCAGAGGCCCCACGATACGATATTATCATAATACTTAAATCACGATACGATTTTATTGCTGTGACACTGTGATATTTATTACCAATTTTCATCTGCAAATGATGCAGTTTGTCTACATCTGTTTAATCTAATAAGATACAGTTTCCACTCTGTTCATCTTGAGTTTTCATTCACATATCTTGAGGTCAGAGGTCAAGGGAGCCCTTTGACAATGGCCATGGCAGTTTATCCTCGCCAAAATTTAGTGCAAATTTGGAGCGTTATTTAGCGTTTTTCTCCATTAGCTAACATGGTATGGTTGGTACCAATGCATTCCTTAGGTTTTCTAGTTTCATATGATACCAGTATCTCTGGGTTGGAGTGGTTAATAGTTTATATAATAACAGATCGATAGTTGACGTTCGTGTATCGATACAATATTGCCAAGCAATATATCGCAATACTATGCTGTGTCAATTATTATCCCCCACCCCTAATGATCACTCCCTTTATGATTAAAACTAATGTGTTGTTATCAGACCTTTGTATTTAAAAGTTCTGTTTTTGATTAAGAGTTTGCAATTTCACAGTTCAAATGAAAACAGTTGATACAATATGACCCATTGGCCCATCCTCCCTCCCCATTCCCCATTCCCCATGTGTTGGTTTGGGCACCCGCCCAAACCAACACATGGTACGCTCACACACGTACCCACAAAACAAACACTAGATAGTCATTGTACCAGTAAAACTCATGGTAAATACTGTCAGCAAAATGATGATATAACCTGCTACAGTTTGAACCTGTAAGTCCTGATGCCTGAATCACATACAGCTCAGGGGGTGAACAGTTCAAGTTTGAACCAACATCTCATTTGTATGTTGACCATACTATTTGTTGGACGGGATTGTCAAGACTTCAAGGTAGTTGCGCACTATGTGCATTGGAAAAAAAAAAAACCCTGATCCTGTATATTTTATACTTTTGTATTTGAATGATTTTGATAAAGCTAGGTGCTGCGAGGCAGTGTTAAACTTATTGGAAGTAAGTTGATAATGCCTCAGCCTACGGTGAACTGTGCATAACCTTGTAGGTGCAGGATGCAAAAGGTTTTTCGTCTCCTGCTTTCCTTGACTGGCACACTCAGATATTTCGACTGGCTCTCCCTGAAAACAGGTGCTGAACCACTCTTAAGAGCAGTGGAGAGCTTTACTCAACTCTTGCCTCTGTATTTCATTCTGTCCTACAGAGCTAACAATGTGAGTTAAAGCTATTGATTGAGGCCCATGTGGCCGACCAGCTGCTTGGTAAATCATAAAAAGGGAATTTCAAAATGTCTATATCGAGAATATTCCCTGTGTCTCTCTCAGATTGGCTTTGAAGCAAAAAAAAAGAAGCAGTTTCCCATTTTTGGCATTTTAATACTGGACTTTAAAATCCTGTATTTCAATATTCATCCACAATAAGTATCCCTATAAGCACTCTTAGTGGTCAGCTATAAAAAGTAACTGCTGGTGATTTAATTTGCAATTATCTCTTCAATGAAAACTAATTCCTTTCACGTCACATTATAGACTAGGTGCCCATTTTGCAAAGCCCATATCTCATACATGCAGTGGCACAATACAATTTACTTTTGCCTTCCTCTCAAGTACAGCAGAATACCGTGCAGCAGACCACCAATGAAATAAGAGACAGAGACAAAGGGGGATGTGGGGGGGATGGGTAGATTGTAGCCGGCATGTGAATATTTAATTAGTTGTTAATGAAAAGAAGTCATTAGGATTAATTCCTCCTTAAGGCTAATTTAAATGTTCTTTTGCGCTCCTCATGAGATGGACGTCTATGTGCGAGGGACTGAGGTTGAGCTGTCCCATAATGGGTCTTCAGCTGTGGACAATAGCCAATCACTCAGAACTGTGTTGCAGTAAATGAGCTCGCAAGTCATCACCAAACACGCAATTAGAATCGATTCTGAGCAGCGTGTTTTGCTCATGACAAATATAAAGAAGCCGTGCAATCATTAGCTCACCTTCTAAAATATCAAATGTGTAAAATGTAGCTGTGTTGCTCTGGACGTCAGTAGTGAAAGAGGATCTGCCTGCAAGCCAAAATACTCGCAACACAGCGCATTAGCTGAAACATTTCACTGGTTTTGCCTTGACGCCTCGATTTGTTAAAATGTCAACACGGTAAGTGTAAAATAAGTGTAAAGGTCTTGCATTACCAGCTCTCCAAATATCTCATGGCACACTCATCACGGCTCGAGCCTGAGGCTGTAAGTGCACAAAGTTTGTGGATGACGATTCAGAAAACTTTTCTTCCAGTGGCAGAGAATCAATCTTGGGGCGAAGAGACCTGATGCTGTATTGAACGGGAGACACAGATGAATAACCCATGTTCCGACACAATCAACCACTCTAAGAGGGGTACAAATAGCTGTGGTGGGATGACACTACCTCCTCGCCCACAAATTGCATTCCACCACGTCCTTCATCTGTGCCAACTAGACACTGATATCAAAGTGGCTTGAGATATAATGGCTAGGCCTTTTAGCACAACTTTAAATTACTGCTTTAGACTTAGTCACCGAAGAGGCACATGTCAAACTTGAGAATCAAAGCAAGAATGGCCATTTTCCACCAAAGTAACTATAACATCTGTAACATCTGCAGGGAATTCCCTCCAGAGCCTGACTGGACAATTGTCTGCTATAGACTTTGTATAAGAAGTAGACGCAATCACCATGAGGTCACCCATTGGTTTGTGGACTACCGGCCTGTTCTCATTCCCAGGGCGTCAAACACCAACTCTTTGTCACAGCCGTCGGCGTTAGATGCTTAAGACACTCTTTAGCGTCGGTGTGAGACGCATCAGGCTTTCCATTGACTACAATGTAAACCCATCCCGTCAATATTAAACGCTCAGGGAAAGTGCGCCGGGAGTGTGGTGACGTAGCTTTCAGAGCGAAAAGACACACATCAGATGGGCGGAAGGGGAAGTGGATGGGCCCAACAAACACAAGGCCTTCATCCATGAGACCGCTGTTCACGTACCATGCGTCACGTTACAATCAGCTGTTTGTTCATGTACCCTGTTCACAAGATTCAGTTTCATATTCACTGTACAAACGTAGCAGTTTTAAACCCAATTATGTGTGTTCACTGCGACCAAAAAGAGTGACACCACGGGGTCTGACAAAGCGTCAGTATATGACATGTTGGGATAAGAACACATTGGGACTACGGTTTTGAAGACTCGAGTTCAGCATTTTGGCCGTTGCCATCTTGTTTTTTTGCAACCAGATGTGACACAACTGAGGTAATACTGAGGTAATAAACCAAGTGAGAAGTAGGCTCATTCTCTCATAGACTTCTATACAATCAAAATTCTTTTTTGCAACCAGAGGAGTCGCCCCCTGCTGGCTATTAGAAAGAATGCAAGTTTAAGGCCCACTGTTGTCAACATGAAAAATAGATGCATGGAGGATTGTAAAAACTAAACTTAGCTCGGCATGGTTTGCTCTTGGATTCGCTATTCGGAACATAACAGTTTACAGGGCCAGGGGAGTTGAGAAGCATTACCCTTCCAAAGTTGCACGTGCCAAAGTACAACATCACTTGAAGGAGAAGGTATTTTGGTGAACTGCATCACAATCAGCTGAGGTGCAACCGGGGGTATCGAGGCTTTCTGTTGATGGATTCCCCTGATGTCGATAAAGGCGTCCTTGACTGATAATGATCATTGCCCACTAGGGTAGTATGCATTTTGTCTCGGCTGGAACCTGCAGATACTCATTATTAGATCTAACGACCATCTGTCTATGAAGACCTTGTCTATCACCTTCTGATGATGTCATCCTCTGGACCAGCGCCAAGACAACAGTTGCTTGGAGGCTGGTTGTAGGTGCGGGCTGGAGACCGACTCAAATCCTCAGGGTCAAGAGCCTCTTGCTCCCTCTGTGTCCTGCTCGGCCAATGATAACTAGAGAGACTTGTCAATGGGACCCCTGAGTGTATTCATATTCCCTGCCAGATCCCACTGAGTTTGTTGGCACACTGCGTAGCCTTGGCCAAAGTAAAAGCCAATCTGCATGGAGCGAGCTGAAAGCAAAGGAGGGCACAAGAGAGAGGGGAGGAGAGATTGGATAATCTTCCCATGTGTGTAAACCTACTCTCACCACTAGTGTAATCCGAATGAAATATTAAAGGAGACTCGACCTCACAAAGTGTTATGGAGACGAACCTCTTGTTGCCTTTGTGCTAACATGAACCAGTTTTCTATACGAGTGCTCTACTATTCTCCTGTACATAGTATATACATAATATGGTGATATCGGTATTGAAACAGTTTGCATTATTTAACAGTCAGCTAATATGTACCGATAAAAAAGGAATGACCTCAAATGTATTGCCATTATTTTTAGCACTGCACATATGTTTACAGTGATAACAGTGACAGATTTACAACTCAATACTTGAAGTCATTTTTATAATCAGTTGGTCTGTAATTCTAGCAGGTTTTCAGCAAGAAACTTTGACTTTTCAAACTGAATGACAGAAAAGCAACACAGATTAGCAATTAACAAGCAAAAATGTCGTGTGTCAAGATTTATTTCTCTGTACTGGCAGTACACACAACTCATGAGCCCGCCAATACCTGTGTGCTTTATTCAGAGCTTAACAAAATACTTAGGGTTGACAAACAGCAATGGTAACCGCGATAAACAGCATGGCGATGACTACATGCTGACACCCCACAGACACACACACACACACACACACACACACACACACCCCAGAGAGCCTCTAATAGTAAAAGAGCTGATAGCCCAACTGAATCACAGGAACCCACACAGTGGCTCAAAGGACCACAAATTAGCTCTTAGTGACTGTCAAGGCTCCACCAGACTCCCAATCTATCCAGTGGAGAAACAATAGTGGAGTCTGACAATAGCTTCTCATGGCTGGTTAGCTCTGACTACCAGCTGTACGTCGCGGTCCATGCTACACTGAGTGGTGGTCAGTCAGTCTCCCCCTTGTTCCCTGTCCCCTGCGTCCCCTCCTACAGTCGTTGCTCCCTCACTCCTCTGTTGCATTTCAAGTAGAATTTGAGGGCGTTTTGAAGCCTCGACTTTGGCATTTTTGCCGTCGCCATCTTTGCATTTCGCTGTCACTATCTTGTTTTTTTCCCCTAGACACAAGAGGTTGGAGCTTAGTACAACTGAACGCTAAATAAGACATTTTTAGGCGACCAAAAATGTTACAATTTACTTTCATGAACTGAAAAAACACTGTGAAACAGTTAAAGTTGTAAGACGGAAACACAAACAACTCCCAGACCGGACAAGGTCGCGGTAGCGATCTGTCAATCACAAGGTAGCCCCGCCCTAAAGCATACCATGCTTTATGGTCCATTTGACTCTAAATGGGACCATAATTTACTAAATGAACATCATGCTGTATTGAAGAAGACTTGAAACTAGCGATTGAGACCATAAACTCATGTTTACAATGTTCACTGAGGTAATAAACCAAGTGAGAAGTAGGCTCATTTTCTCATAGACTTCTTTAGAATCTGACTTATTTTTGCAACCAGAGGAGTCGCCCCCTGCTGGCTGTTAGAAAGAATGCAAGTTTAAGGCACTTCAGCATTGGCTCCACTTTTCAGACCCAGAGGTTGCCCACTGCTTTTACCATGATTGCTGGAGTGTAAACTTCCCCAAATCCACTAAAGAGTAGGACAGAGCTGCTTTAGTTAAACTCTAGTATCTTGGCTTCCTTGGCTTTTTTACTTAACTTGTAATGATTAATCCATTTCTTACACTTTTGATTTTTTGTTTTTGGAAAGGTAAGCAAAATGTACGTAGTTACTGTTGCTAAGCTATGATTGGACAATCATTGCTCGGGAGATGAGTTTAGCGAATGGTGTTTGTGGCGGCCTTCAGAGTACGCACTCTTTTTTTGTACTGCTCTCATACTTCAGGCTAAAATCAGCTCATCTTTTCAGAGAGGTGATGCGCTCATCAGCATGTGCAGCAGAGACTGTTGACGTCTACGAGAGCAGAAATGGAGGAGAAAAATAAATTACCACAGCAAGAACGATTTTTATGGGAGCACAGAGACGGGGAACTTCTAATGTCTGTGCTTTTTATATTCATATGTCCGTGTGGATGTGTACACAAAGGGCTAGCTGTCATTAATACATTTTGTTCCCTCTTGTTCCCAGTGCCTCTCAGTACTTTTCTGCTTAGTGAACACATCCCTCTTCCCTCCTAACACTCTTCTCTTGCCTTTAAGTCAGTATTTTTCTTTCTTTTTTTTTCCTCAACTAAAAATAATTGAAAAACAGACCTGCATTACTCCTGTTTTTACAATAACTACTGATTCCACTCATTGCAACACTAATAACTTTGATTTATTTGAAGTCTATAATTGTATTAGAAGACCATGTAATCACTTTGGTAGTGGTGGCAGGTTCCAGTTATGTATTTAAAATGTCTATGGCAGGACTCCCTATAACATTTTCATCATCTATTGCGCCTTTAATCAAGCAAATAATGCACCTTAGAAATAAAACGTCAGACTTAATGCATACTACCTGATGACTGTACTGCAAGGTTACTCCTACTGAAGCACCAAGATAAATACTATACATGAACAGTGCATGAACAGTGGTTGTATGTTTACCCTACCTTTAACTTGATAATCTCTTAGTATAATTAAGTAATTCTTAATTCAGGAAACAGAAGTGCTGCCAATAAATCTGACTTTCCTTTTCAACTTTTTGAGCTTTCAAAATGTCTTCTGTAAAATGAAGAGCCACTTTCATGGTGCGAATGGGTGGAAAAATATTCTGAAGCAAGCCTGGACAGCAGGAAAATCTCGGCAGAGCTGAACCAAAGAGCCGCCTGCAAAGAAAGCTGCACTGAAAAATGACTTTGTCAGAGAGGCCTCTTCACCCAGGTACCTCTGAGGAGCATTATGCTATCATAGTATTAAAAATAATGTAAATGGATAGAAGTATCCTCTCAGTAAGCTACTCCAGCATAATTGTGCCACTAACAAACAACCATGATAAGAGCTAAATTTGAGCAAGCGTAATTCCCAGCACCTGCTATCAAAATGTACCTCGGTAATTTAATATCCGCTGTAATTTCAAACCCATGTGTGCCGCACAATGTCTACCCAGAATTCACGTCACCCCGCTGGAACAGAGCGTGGCTCATCTTCCCAGCACTGCTGATCAATATAAGATGTCGGCTTTATAGATGACTGCCACATTGTCACAGTCAATACTATGGCAAATGGCAATTATGGACGCATTATGAACAATTTCATGGGTGAGCTCCCCTCGCCTCTTGGCAATACGGTCTCTATGACAGATTTGGCAGTGGCAGTCTTGCGACACATCTGCCTTATTGCCTGTGTTTGGCTCACTCGCTCACTCTGACATATTTGGATGTTCCATTCAGTCAACTACGGAGAATTGGTCAGGAGAGAAAATAGATTTGTTCAGGGATTTGTCTGAGCCTGTGAACAACTGTGAGCATGCGTGCACTCATGTATAAACACGCGTAAATGTGGATGTGCGGTATGCGCATGTGTGTATACAACACGCATGCAGGCAGTACGACAACTGTGCTGAGTTTCTGTGTACAGTACAATATGTGCATTTGTTTACAACTATGTATGTATGTGAATGTTGTTACTGTCTATACAGGTGTGAGTCAGTAGCGCTCTTGAATAATTGCACGGTATGGTATGTAATGAATTTGAACAAGTAACACTTGTGAACTTTCAGAACTGTCTTTGTTTTCTATTACATAACATATTTTTTAAAATTGATAATGAATATCTAATGACTCAGGTACATATCTAACGCAAACGTAATGCGTTACCCATCTTTTTCTTGTAGGATCTTTTTGTCTTTTAGTTGCAATTCTTGTGAGCAGTATGTTCTTTCAGGAAGTACTAAAGTGCTCTTTTTTGGAAACCTTTATTGAACTAGAATATGTTTGTGCCCTAATGGCAGGCTTCCACTTCAAGCTAGTCAAGTGCCTCTATCTGTTTGTTCAGATCAAGAACTGCACCAGTGTGCTGTAATTTTTTCCATTTTCATTCCTGCCCCTTAATGGTACTTCTATATGATATCCATAGCAGTAATATAGCAACAACAACTATTTGCTATGTAAAAATAAAGATGTAAGAGTAATGTACCTGAGCGGAGAATGAACTGAACGAACTCTCTCTTTGTGTGTGTTGTTATCTGAGCTTCTCTGTGCTTTGTTGACATAGCCGGGCCGGCCACGTGAGCCTTTTAGTGCATGTTGCATGTGAGCGCTGTAGTTTTCACTGTTAGGGCTGTTAGCACTGTTAGCTGCTGGCTCAGCCCTTGCTATGTTGCAATGTACTCAATCTCGCACTTAGCACCTTTAAGAATCTGTCACTACACTAACTCAATGTTTACCATTTTCAATTTACCCCAAGAAAGTGCATTATGTTGATGAGCAGCTACAGTAGATGTATACAAACTTTGAAAATTACACATGAACTCACTCAAAAGCCATGTTTCAGACGTCTTCACCAAAAAAATTGAATCTAATCTTAACCCTGATCATTTAATCATTTGTCTTAAATGTTGTGTTTTACACTTAGAGGCCAGCACACATTACCCTTGTAACGTTATTTTTCTAACTTGATAATCGGCATTCTTCTAGCCAAGCTGACTTACCCCCAGATAGCAGATAAACTAACTCACTTTATGTCTCCTGTAAATGATAAAATAAAGTCACGATTTCAATCTATAAAATAAATAAATAAATAAAAATGTTGTGTTTTTTTTAATCAGATGATATTTTAGCTTAGGGGACCACAAGAGGAGTAAGTAAACTCAACGAGTTGAGGCGGAGGTAGCGCTGTAGCAGCTGCCATCTTTCACGTCTCGTGTTGTTGTTTTTTTTCCGTGCTGTTACTGCGTTCTTCTTCTTCCTTCATTTCACGGCAGATGAGAAAACTTGTAAGCGTGTACTGCCCCCATTAGATCTGGAAGAATCACATCTCCAGTACTTCCGCTCCGTTACCAAATGACCATTACAGGTTCTTTCAGTACCTTTGGTACAGAAGAAAATGAGTACCGTCACATTTTTTTAATTTTGGGACTGAGTTGGTACCGAAGTATCGGTTCTCGTGACATCCCTTGCCTCAAATGTTTTCAGAAACATCTTGTAGTGTACTGTTTAGCTGTAGAATGATAAAGTTTGCTCCGGCTGGTGGGCGGTGCTTGGTATTTCCTCAACTGATCTCAACATGGTTGCCGGGTCACAAACTTTCAACATTTTACAGCTAAACAATACACTTTAAAAATCTATAAATGATAAAATAAAAAAAATAATAACTAGAAAGTAGCTAGTTTTTAATGGTCTAAGCTGATGTTAGCTCAGCATACTGCCAGAGAAACACAGTGGTGCTGAAGGTAATGACTCATTTTGTAGTCATACTGTATCGTCATTGGCTCAGTACACTAACATTTTCTCTGCTTTTGGGGTTAAATAAACGCATGCATTGCTGAAGTGACACCGATGTTGGACCTCGTCACCCGGGTGTAAATAACACTCTGTCCTATCCTCGCTCTCTCCTGTTTGGAGCAAATTTAATTGATCCCAGCAAACCGCGACCAACCTCTGAGCAGGTGCTCTCTCTCTCCTCAATTCATAACGCTGAGGTATATATTTTTTTAGCCCTGGCAACATTATTTTTTCCCTCTTATTCAAGGATAAACCAGCTGGAAACCGGAGTAATATTCATCCCTGCATTATTGTGGAGGAGTGAATGTATTGAAGCAGCGAGCAGAGCAGAGAGAGTCGCACCGAGGAGGAGGCAGCTCAGCTCCAGCTCCTCTCTTCTCTTCTCTCTGACTGAGCCAGCAGCTCCTCTGTCTCTGTCTCTGTGATGCAGCTGTTTGTGCTGGCTGTGAGAGAAAAAACACCCATCAGGAGGAGACCCCTACGACCGCGTTTACACCGCTAACGCTCGAGAAATCAGCCTGCTATTTGTTATTCTGCACGTGTGTTGGGATTGCATATATACGAAGAAGAGCTTGGATTGGAAAGCCATGTAGCTCAGCGAATAAAACCGACGCTTTGATTTTTCTCATTCATTTTTTCTCCTGTTTTTTCTCGCCGAGGTGATTTCTTCCTCCTCAACCGTGATCTGTGTTTGGTTTTTTTTTTTGGCTTTTTGTTTTTGGACGTGGAAGCCACATATTTAACTCGGTGATATTACACAGAGAAGTGTACAGAAGAGGAGGAGAGAGGCAGAGAAGAGGAGAGCGTTGGCATCTCTCCATCCATGCGCGCTGCTATTTATTATGGAGCTGTGATGCTTCTCTACTTTCGCCAAGTGTTTTCATGTGGACTGGGTGTATTTTGAGGTGTAAAATGCTCTGAACATCGGGGGTATTCAGTGACGCAACATTTCACCCAGACTGCATGAGAAACACATGCGTATAGAAGGGCGTGAACTTGCAGAACCTCCTTCACCATTAACAACAACGCATCTGCTTATCCATAAAAAGCCACTTTGCATACCCTCCTTCATTCATTCATCTATCTGAAGTCATCCATCATAATGGATCTGAAAGCGGACTCGGAGGACATGGACTACAAGGAGCCGGCTCCCATCGAAGTTTTCGCCAGCAGGTCCACGCTGCACGGCATCTCGCACATGTTCACCTATGAGCGGATGTGCATCAAGCGCAGCCTGTGGATCTTGTTCTTCCTGAGCTCCGT
>CAKALG010042387.1:0-13075 GCA_916700815.1 Helicolenus hilgendorfi
CTCTTCTCTTCTCTTCTCTGCTCTTCTCTTCTCTTCTCTTCTCTTCTCTTCTCTTCTCTTCTCTTCTCTTCTCTGCTCTTCTCTTCTCTTCTCTTCTTTTCTCTTCTCTTCTCTGCTCTTGTCTGCTCTTGTTGGTGACAGGATGCTCGGTTTCCGGCAGCCAGGCAGCCTGTAACGTTAGCGAGAGAGAGAGAGAGAGAGACAGAGACCTGAGACAGTCTTTGTAGCCACTTCTTTGTCCTGCAACACCTGCATCTCCAGTTTATACATCTTTATATCTATGTGTATCGCTCTTCAGCTTGTTTTTCTAAACTATTATATTGTTTTTCTTAAAGTCATATTGTCAGTTGGTGAATTTCAATATGGCCACATCTTGGTGTGAATGTTTGTCCGTCTCTATGTGTCAGCCCTGTGATTGACTGGCGATGGGTGTACCCCACTTCTCACCCGATAGGCCCTTTTCACAGCAGCCATTTGGACATGTCATTGCATGTCGTTTTACATTTGTTTTACTTTGTTTTAAATGAGAAAGAATTATGTCCACTATGACATCACATGTTTGTTTAATAGCACCCTCATGCAGAGCATTGAAGTGGAATACTAGCAGCTACCCGGGCTGAGTTTGGTGTTGGAAGGCTGCTGTAGATACAATGGAGACAAAATGTTGCTGCAGGAATTGAAGTCCCATTGAATCTAAATGTAGGTGGTTCATTGCCATTGCTTCAGCATTCTGCCTTCAGAGAGGTCAAATGTTCTGTGAATGATTTGAATGTGCAGTACTGCTTTTGTGCTCGAAGTTATGTTTTTGTTCACATGCAATAACTGACTCAAGAGGAAGTAGGTCAAGACCCTCATGCTCACAAAGTCTCTGTTGAATCTGCATTGTTTGTGACAAAGAACCCAAATTCATGTCATTGATTCATTAATTCATATTTTGGCTCTTTGGGGCGGCTGAAGGTGAAAACACATCACACATTAGCAAAAGATTGCCTATTTACACATCCAGCAGGCATTGGGCAACATTAACACTGACTTGGAGTCATGTTTCTGTCCCTCTGATGAACCAGCCTAGTCAGCCTAGCCAATAATATAATATTGAATATTGAATATTGAATCGCAATTCTTAAAAATCACAATACATATCGAATCAGCACCAAAGTATCCTGATAGTATTGAACCGGGAGATAGGTGGATTGTCCCATCCCTAATGTTTACATGCTTACAACCCACTCCAACCCAAATACATGTGCACAAGCACGGAAAGAGTGAGTTTTTCATGATATGTCCCCTTTAAAAAGTTTCATTGTATGGACTCTAGTACCGTGCCACACTACCACCATCAGCAAAGTCAAATGCTAGTAGTGTATTTAGCCATATTTCAGTGAAATGCTGATTGTTGAGAACATACTGAGCATATAAATAGACATCAGAGAATTGGATTCTTTGGATTGTCATCATTGTGAAAGATGATCACAGCCTCTGTTACTTGTGAAGAAGGATACTTCACTTTAGCGCACACAGTTGCACAAACAGACTCCCACTCTCAGTCGGTGTAGAGGAAACAAATCTGGCTGCTGGTGCTGAACCGTACAGCCTGCTGGATGAATGAATCCTTGTTTGAATGGAAAACTGCTGGGGGAGGGAAGGAGGGAAGAGGGGAAGAAAGCAAGGGTGGGTTAGTTGGAGAGGAAACGGAAATGAGGGTGACTAGAATAAGCATGAAGAGAGAACCAGAGGACAGACTCTAGTAAAAGCAGCAGATCTCATTCATTCCACCCGGCTGGAAGTCCAAGCCGACGGCTGCTTTCTGCCCCAGGTGTTAAAAAGCATCGAGCTGGGCTCAAGTGTACGGACGGGGTTAAAATGTGTCCAAGATGTTGCCTGCTGCTTTACAGGCTTCAGTTGCATGTGTGCGCGTGCACACTGTCAAGTGTAATTGTGTTAAAATTAGTCCACACACACACACACACACACACACAGAGTATACACAAACTGACATACACTTCACACTGCAGGCTTGTGCAGGCTGTGGCAAGGGACAGTGCATGGGAAGTGTGAACAGTAGAAGACCAGACAAAATGACATGTGTTCGCCCAAGGAGCTGGCACTATAATTGTGTGTGTGGGTCTATGTGTGTGTGCATATGTTGGTGTGTGAGTGTGGTGTGTACTACGCCAACCCTGCTGTTTACTGTGGGGGATTTTAGAAGAATTGTAAGCAGCTGGCAAACCCCTTCAGTTTCTCTTTTTTCCCTTCCTAAATCTAGTAGCTGTGTGTAGTAGTGGTCTCTGTCTTTCTGTCATTCACTTGCTCCACTTATGTGCATGTGATTTTGATGTTGGGCTACCACAACGGTTTAACAAAATAGGCAATTTCCTACATGAAAAGAAGTAATAATTTCCCTCTAGCAGCTGGATACAGGACTACAATATTGTGTTGATCAGAACTTAAAGCTGCACTAGAAAATATTTTCTTGGTTAAAAATACAGACTTGATATCAGCGTGAATCACAGAGCGGGCTCCGGAGCGGGGACAATGGCCCATTTCCATTATATTTGCCCTGTTTTCTGAAATGAAATTCTGGGTTGTGGTGATCACGTCTGTTCAACGCAAGTGGAAAATCAAAATTCAAAAGTGGAATCTAAACCGTCTCCTGCACAGCAGTGAGCAGCACACTATACAGAGAAAGCTGGACTTACCAACATTTAACCTGTTGCTCAGGGTTTCAGGATGTTGAAGGACTTTGACTTCAAACTAGGGCTATCAATCAATTAAAGTATTTAATCAGCATTAATAGCATGATTGTCCATAGTTAATCGTGATTAATCACAAATTAATCACACATTTTTTATCTGTTCAAAATGTACCTTAAAGAGATTTGTCAAGTATTTTATATTTTGAGGTCAAAGGTCAAGGGACCCCTTTGAAAATGGCCATGCCAGTTTTTCCTCACCAAAATTGAGTGTAAGTTTGGAGTGTTATTTAACCTCCTTCATGACAAGCTAGTATGACATGGTTGGTACTGATGGAATCATCAGGTTTCATGCGATGCCAGTATCTTCACTCTAGCTTTAAAACTGAACCTAAACATCACAAGGTACGTTAATGGGTTAAAGAAATAAGTGCCGTTAAAACAAATTTATGTTAAGGCATTATTATCGCGTTAATTTTGACAGCCATACTTCAAACGGTTGACTCCTGGTTTTGTGCAACCTGACGACATACTGCATATATAGAACGAGACCACTAAATGCTATATTAGTGGCTAAAAACTAATTACAACTCGCATGCCAAAGTGCACCTAGCATAGCTTTGCCTTGTAAAACTTCTTCACTTTGACTTTTGTTGCTGGAAAGTAAAAGTGTTTTATTTGTAGTTTTGTGAACCATGTGACATTGAGCTAATATAGAGAGGCATAGTCATGCCCCTTCAGATGGACCCCACGGGACCTTATTTCAGAAACATGTGAACTGTAGTCAACGATGAAAGACAAATATTTGTTTGATCCACTTTGCCATGAATCACACATATGATTTGGGTGTCGTCTTAGCCTACGTATTTTCACAGTCTGATACTTCAACAGTTTTACAACAAACTGAGACTTTCCTGACTGACAAAATGATGTTTTAAACTGATAAACATATGTGTGATTCGTGGCGCAATTCAAACGGGATCAAAAAATAATTTGTCTCTCTCCATTGACTACCGTTCATATTTTTCCAGAATAATGTCCCACGGTGGTCCATCAGAAGGGGCGGGACTTCACCTCTCTAAGGGAGCCACCAATGTAAGGTTTCTGTACACAACTTTACATTATTCGTTTGAGCATTTTCAGCTTTATTTTTGACAGATGTCAGTGTAGAGGCAGACTGGAAGGGGAGGGGGTTTGACATGCAACAGTCGAAGGCTGAAATCCAAGCCAGGACGTTGCGGTTGTAGGGTGCTATCACCACTCTCCTACCAGGATGTTGTGGTTGTAGGGCGCTGTCACCTCTCTCCTACCAGGACGTTGCGGTTGTAGGGCGCTGTCACCTCTCTCCTACCAGGACGTTGCGGTTGTAGGGCGCTGTCACCTCTCTCCTACCAGGACGCTCCATTGTAAACTTTAATCACAGCTACATTTTCTGTCTTTTTTCTTTTCTTTTTCTTTTTAGGGTTCCTGCTGTCTGTTGGATTTGGACCAGCTTGCTGAGTTGTCTACAGGCTACCAGCTACTTTCGTATTGGTAGTTAGCATTTGGGATTACCATTGTTGAAGCAGCAGCTAGCATTAGCATTCAGTTTCTGGCTGTCCTCACTGGGAGTTCATTATTGTCATTAGTATTACGTCAGCTTGAGGTTACCATTAGCTTTTTATCACATCACCTACTCAGCGTCAAACCATTAGCGTTAGCGCAGAGTACACGTTGGCGAGTTAGTGCTAGCTGCCAGTATGGAACGCAGTAGCTGGAGCGGCAGCGAGAGTCCAGGGGATGACATGGAAAGACTGAGCGACTCAGGAGGGGACAAAACCATGGACGGGGACCCTGAGGGGGTCTGGAGCCCCGACATTGAGCAGAGCTTCCAGGAGGCCCTGGCCATCTACCCGCCCTGTGGAAGGAGGAAGATTATACTGTCAGATGAAGGAAAGATGTACGGTGAGTAATGGGAGATGGAGAGACGGTGGGTGTGAACTTAAATAGTGAAGTTAAATAGTGAGAAATGACCAAATAACAAATAGTTAATATAGTATATAAAATGTTCCAATGTGTGCAACAATGAATTATTAAATACTTTCATAATGTAATCAAAATGTAATTGTTCTCATCTCGTATCAGCTATGATACAATATAGAATTTATAAACACAATATTATAGCATTAATAACAATTAGTAAACATTATTGATTATGTCATCGTTTGTCAACAATAAAATAACTATTAACTGAGTTTAATTATCTATCAATGTAGCATTTATAAATGCTGTTATTAAAGTGTTACTGGAGAACAGGACAGGAAGCGGAGGACACTTATTTATGTATTTGTGTAGTGATGCACCATATTAAAAGAGTGTGGATAATTGTGATTGTTCAACACAAGTTCACAGTGTGTTGTGGTAAAATGCCACATCTCTACACAGTGTTATAAACACATCCAGTGATTGGGCGAGCTGTTGAAATGTTGGCTGTGGTGTGTCAGACTGTGAGAGTTACTGGTTAGACGTCTGTGTGTGAGGGCTGTCTCACAGGGTCTTCACTGTCAGAGACACAGGAAAGAAAGATAGAGTGTAAGAGAGGAAATAGAGGCGTGCTATAGGTGCATAATGTGTATGTGAGCACGTCTGAGAATGACACTGAGAGAGAGTGTGTGTGTGTGTGTGTGTGTGTGTGTGTGTGTGTGTGTGTGTGTGTGTGTGTGAACTAATAGAGTGATGAACAGATGGTCCTCTGGCTGCCACCAGCTGCGCCTCCCTCCCTCCTTCCCTCCCTCTCTCTCTCTCTCTTTCACTCTGTTGTTTTTCTCTCTCTCTGTATATGCAGAGTGCACTTTACTGATTTCTTTATGATTCTACTTGAGCTTTCTGAGTATTAAATTAAATCCCAGATATTAACCTAATAATAATAACAACTTTTCTTCCTGTGCACACTTGATGAAGTCTTGCTTTACATTGGTGGATTGAAACACACACTACATGGCCAAAAGTATGTGGACACCCGCAGATTTCAAGCATTTGTGCTTGATGAGTATTTCCCATCCAGCCACAGAAGCATCAGTGAGGTCAGGTGCTGACACTGTGTGGCCTGGCTCACAGCCGGTGCTTCAGTTCATCCCAGAGGTGTTTGATTGGGTCGAGGTCAGGGGTCTGAACAGGCCAGCCAATCTCTTTAAAGCTGCACTAAAACAGCATCAATGTATTTATTAGGGCTGTCAAAGTTAAAGCGATAATAACATCATAACGCAAATTTATTTTAATGCCACTAATTTCTTTGACGCATTAGCTCGGTTTTTAGGCTGTAGCGGATTTTAAAAGTGTGAGGAACTGACTAGTAATCCATGTCACACTAGCTTGTCACGAAAGACGCTAAATAATGTTACTTACTGGCAAACTAAACTGTCATGTCCATGTTCAAAGGGGTCCCTTGACCTCTGACCTCCAGATCAGTGAATGTAAATGGGTTCTCTGGGTACCCACGAGTCTCCCCTTTACAGACATGCCCACTTTATGATCATCACATTCAGTTTGGGGCAAGTCATAGTCAAGTCAGCACACTGACACACTGACAGCTGTTGTTGCTGTTGGGCTGCAGTTTGCCATGTTATGATGGGAGCATATTGTTTTATGCTAAATGCAGTACCTGTGAGGGTTTCTGGATCAATATCTGTCATTGATTTGTGTTAACTGATTTCCAATTATAATTATAAACATACATTTACATAAAGCAGAATATTTGTCCACTCCCATGTTGATAAGAGGATCAGATACTTGACTAATCTCCCTTTAAGGTGCATTTTGATCAGATAAAAAATGTGTGATTAATTTATGATTAATCATAATTAAATATTTGAATCAATTGACAGCCCTTATATTTATATTAACAATGTTCCCATTGTTATATAAATATAAGGGCTACTATGTGGAATGTAAAAGGTGTTGCTTGTAGGGACAAACCCACGAGACTTATAACCCAACTTTGCTGTTCCTTTCAGCTTTTTTGCCGTGTGTGTGCCGTGCTTGTGACGTGTGTGTGACGTGTGTGTGTGCATAGCAGCAGTGCTGCCAAAAGCACACAACAGTATGTTATGATATTATACATTTGGCCACAAAACGTCCTGTGAAAGCTCCTTTGTGTTGTTGATTGGCCACCTGTCAATCATCCAGTCAGTGTCACTCTGCTCTCTGCCTCAGTGGCTTTGTTTACCTTGTTGACTTTGTGTCCAAGTTGTTGACACGTTTATCACTGTGGCCTCATGGAGTTAGACAGTGTCTGTTTCAACACGTTCTCATCCAAACTCCTCACATACTCACGCTTTGTCCGACCCCTTGGCAGAACCTTTGGGTGGCAGTAAACCTGTTTTAGTTTTATATAGCGTCAAATCACAACAGAAGTTATTTCAAGATGCTTTTCATATAGAGCAGGTCTAGACTGTACTCTGTAATTTAGAGACCCAACAAGAGATCCCCTATGAGCGTGCACTAGGTGCAACGGTAGCAAGAAAGAACTCCCCTTTAACGGGTAGAGACCTTGGGCAGTTTGTTGGCCAGGCACTACTTAGTAAGGTTTAGGTAAAGAGAAACACGGGAGACGAACAGCCTTGTGTTTGTTGGGCTCATCCTCCTCCCTCCCACCCAACCTGTGTCTCTTTTTTTGTTCTTTAAACTACATCACCTTGAGCACTGTCTTTGAGCATTTACAGATGGGTTTGCATTGTAGCCATTGAAAGCCTGGTGCGTTTCAAACGGGCGCTAAAGGGGGCCTTGTGCGTTGGTATCACACGCCAAAGGGCGTGACAAAGCGTTGGTAATTTACGCCCTGGCAATGAGAACGGGATGTCTGTTTTCAGAGCAGGGAAGGTAAAAGGGATGAGCAGCTTTTGGCATTGGTTTAATTGTTACTAGAACATCTGTTCAAACCAGAATTATGAAACAGCACTTAGTTTGTTCTTATGTTTGTCTTATGGTGCACACAGAATAGGACAGGCTCACATGTATTCATGCATGTTGTTTCATTTGACTTTTGAGAAAGAGAGGCATTATAGATTTTCTTTTTACAAGAAAAAAAAACACAATTATGTCTTTCTCCATTCAAGATTGTGAATGTACATAACCTTTGGGTTACTTTAAAAACGTGGCATTATTTTCTTCACTATTCAAAGAAAACTCCAGAGTTATTAATGGTGGTTTTGTGGTTTCCTTGAGCATTACATTAACGGTAAAATGGGTGGCAGGTGAGTATTCCTTCAGAAAAGAAAGAGGTAATATCTGATGGGTAGGGCACCTATGCGGGTCTAAAAATACCCCCCGCTGGCTGCAGGCAAATGGACTGAAATAGAAAAGAAGAAGGAAAATGTGCAAAAGTGCTGGGAGGAACTTAGTGGGAGAGAAGCTTCGAAAAATCATAAATGGATGTGTATAAAAAGGGAGAGAGGATGAAAAGGTGAATAATAGCGCTATTATCCTTAGCAAAGGTACAGCAGAGGTACAGTGTAATGGCCTGTGGCTTTGTCCCCTACAGAAACATCATATGGATCTACGGGACGGATATGAAAGTCATTTAATTGGTATTGAACCTTCTCTGTCTCTTAAGCTGTGGATCAGGGACATGTTGAAAACAGATGTGTTACAGAGGGCTACAACACACTGTGGATGGTGATGGCTATAGTGTAGGCTGGAGATATCTCCCAAACATTTTCACTACACACGTATTCAAATATTTCATCCAAAGTTGATATATTGTACAAAACATGCCTATATATTCCCTTTCAATGAAAAATAGAAAATGAATTTCCTCTTACTGGCATTGTATCACATCTTCATCGGGCTGAAAGGGGAACAAGTTGTTGCTACACATCCAGCAGCAACATTAGCATTAATTTGAGTAGTGTAATATTGATAAATCGATACCAGAGTACTTCCTTGTTTTATGAATGAAGCGGTACAGTTGAAGCAGCGGTGCTGTGTGTGTGTTTCACCAATCAGTGACGGTCATCCTTGCAAACTCCACCCCTAAAGTTACTAATTTAAAGGTACTTTCAGGTACTACCCCTGACCAGGGTGTTTTTGGGGGTAAAAAGGCCCCATAAAATGTCCCCTGAACTAAATTTAGACCTTGGTCCCTGCAGTTGAAACGCAATGACTTCCTCAAAACAATTCTTAGTTCCGGGAGAAAGTTCTTGCGGTTGAAACGGGCTTTTTACACCAAATCCTCCGCCATCGTCTTGTCTGTCAACTCTCTGTCATCCTGTGTGTGAAATCTGACTCCTGCTGCTCTGTGCTGAGACACTTTCAGTTTGTGGTGTCCACCGTCTGACTATGTATTGATAATATCAAATAAAAAACATGAATAAAGCAAAAGGAAGGTGGGAGCAGTGGGCAAGTAATGTAATCTGTGTGGGCCCGAACACAGTGTAACACTGTGTAACACTGTAACATTGTGTAACATTGTGTAACACCGTGTAACATTGTGTAACATTGTGTAATGCCGTGTAACATTGTGTAACATTGTGTAACATTGTGTAACATTGTGTAACACTGTGTAACATTGTGTAACATTGTGTAATGCCGTGTAACATTGTGTAACATTGTGTAATGCCGTGTAACATTGTGTAACACTGTGTAACACTGTGTAACATTGTGTAACATTGTGTAACATTGTGTAACACTGTGTAACACTGTGTAACATTGTGTAACATTGTGTAACACCGTGTAACATTGTGTAACATTGTGTAACGCCGTGTAACATTGTGTAATGCCGTGTAACATTGTGTAACATTGTGTAATGCCGTGTAACATTGTGTAACATTGTGTAACACCGTGTAACATTGTGTAACATTGTGTAACACCGTGTAACATTGTGTAACACCGTGTAACATTGTGTAACATTGTGTAACGCCGTGTAACATTGTGTAACATTGTGTAACGCCGTGTAACATTGTGTAACATTGTGTAACACCGTGTAACATTGTGTAACATTGTGTAACACCGTGTAACATTGTGTAACATTGTGTAATGCCGTGTAACATTGTGTAACATTGTGTAACATTATGTAACACTGTGTAACACTGTGTAACATTGTGTAACGCCGTGTAACATCGCATAACGCTGCTTAACGCTGCTTAACGCTGCGTAATGCTGTGTAACAGCGGTAACATCGACTACCGGTTAGCCTAGTCAGCAGGAGCAATGATGGTTTGAGCCATTGCACCTGAAAAGACATTGAGAGTGCTGTCTTAAATCTTGCTGAATGCTGTGTGATTGACAGGTGGTCTTTGGGAGGTGCACCACTGTAACAGATGGAGACCTAACAAATGAGGCTTTCCACTTAAAAACACTTAAATGATCCCGTTGATATCGTAACAAGCACAAACTCCTATAGCCGGCGGTAGTGAAGCCAGGCTCTGAGCCTGAGGCTCTGAGTTTGGCCACTGTGGTCTCTGGGGTCTTCCCAGGGTACACAACAATACACACTACTCCACTGCAGCCTTGTTAGCGAGCACGCTCAGCGAGGCTTTGAACTTACTCTGAAAGGGTTTTCGAGCTATTCTATAAAGCAGCTGAAGTTCTTAATCACTCTGCTAACTGAGCGTGGGGAGTGACAGTAAACTACCACGGTAATGGCGTTTCCAAAGACCAGGAAAAAAAGGATTTCCAAGTCCAGAAAAATGTACAGGAAGCTTTGATAGACTCATTGTTCCAAGTATTATAGATATGATATAAGTGACAACCCAGTCGATATGTTGTCTCTAGTGGGTTTACATGCTTGTTACCTTGTGGAGAGTTTTACATTTCAATCACTGTCTGAGTCGGGGAATTTCCTCGACTTAGCATTCACATTTACTGTACATTGAGTCACCTTTTGATTTGATCATATTATCACATGGCTGCTTCTTGTTTCTTTTTGTTCTTCAATCTTAACTTGAATGGTCCAACATCACGGGAATTCTGCGTCGTCTCCCTCAATATCTGCTTGCACACAGAGTGGCTTCAGCCCGGAGATAGAGACGGGGGTTGCTTCTGTTCGTCACGGTTAATGACCGTCTGACTTTGGCCTTGAAGTCTTTCACTGGGCAAGTAGAGAGAGAAAGAAAGAGAGAGAGAGAGAGAGAGAAGAGGGAGGGAGCAGAAGGGAAGCCCATTCACTACAAGAGGGACGGAGGAGGGGAGAAAGGGTGCAGCCAGAACATGGATGGATGGACGGAGCGAGTGTGTGTGTGTGTGTGTGTGTGTGTGTGTGTGTGTGTGTGTGTGTGTGTGTGTGTGTGCGTGTGTGTGTGTGAGAGAGTTTTTGAGAAAGAGGGAGGGCGAGGGATGTGTGCCGCAGGGTTAGTGAAGGATGATAATTCACCGTTAAGCCTCCTAGAAAGACCAGCTGGCCCCTCTGGAGTCAGATGTCAGCCTCAGCAGCCAGGGCTCTGTGCATGTAAGTGTGTGTGTGTGTGTGTGTGTGTGTGTGTGTTGGCACTCATGCATGTATATACATGTATGTGTGTGTGTATGTGTGTTTGCGTGTGTGCTGTCGTCAGTCGCAGCTTTTGACTGCTAGAAGGAGAACACCTGCATGGGGAGCTATAGATGTTATCAGTCTAAGCTCCCTATCTCAGTGAGAATGGGATTGGTCAGAATACACACACACACACACACACACACACACACACACACACACACAAACACACACATGCGCACATACACATGCACACACACCATCTGCTAGTTAGTTAGGGTATTGTTGCGAGCCATTTGGGTAGTGTGTAGAGAGGTTTGGCTTTGTGCTGATCTTGACCATCAGTTGGCCAGCTGGCCTGACTTTGGTTTTCCACAGAAAACCCACCAGGAGACGAACCCAACGAAGCCACAGAGCCACAAACACGCTTGTTAGCAAATGACATCAATTAAATAACAGTCAAATTACATCATTTCATAAAGTAATCCGAATTTGAATTTTGAGGCTGTAAAGCCGTAACCTGCTCAGATCATGTTGAGCAGCACTATCTCGTGGCGGTGGGAAAGAAATGACATTTTTTTTTTTAAGATTTTTTAATGCCAGAATCAATATATTTGCTTCATTTGAGTCTTTGTGGAGGTAGAAGGACGTTACCACTTTTATTGTTGTAGTCTGAGTAACGTGACGTCATATCCGTTCCGTATCCGTCAACCAAAACAAACCGGCCGGCCGCCGCGAGCTGAAACTAAAAAGCCACTGGAGGGTCGTCGTGGATACGACCTGCACCCTCCCATGTTAAATCCAGCGTGGTAAACACTACACATCCAGTAAAGGATGGAAACACTTTGGGTTTCACACATTGACAGGAAAAGCAGAGCTAGACAGAGCAGAGCTAAAGCTGCATGCTAACTCTGTCACGGACAGGAAACGTTAACGTATGGCGGTAACGTGGCGGTGGAGCTGGCCGTCGCTCTCGTCTAACATTTGTGTTCTCTGCATTGAAACGGCCCCGATGGAGCTGACCATGATGGATAAAGAGAACGGAGCTGACGGGAGAGCTAGAGACCACCTTGGACAAGTTAGAGGAAGTAGACACGTGGGACTACGTCCGCTTTTCAAAATAAGATGTTAACAAAGGGAATCTATATACTAAATACATCTATGGAAATCAGATTGATGGATTATATTCACCAGAAGTATAAAACATTACATGTCCCTTATAAAGTAAAAAGAAAACCCCACTAATCTGAGAGGGAGATGTCTTTATTCTTTGATTTTGGGGTTGCTGGATAATAAATGTAATCAATAATTCCTGACAATGATCCTGATATATTTGACTTCAGGACATCTTTAGGACATCTCATGCTGAAAATCAAACATTCTTACAGGATTCATTTAAAGATTCTCCTGATCAAAGTCCCTAGAAGTGGATGATTCAACTTGTTCCCTTGGCCTAGTGTGTGTTAAAAGTTAACAGTGTCTTCACCCAGGTATCGTGATAGTATTAAATCAGGAGACAGGTGTATGGTCCCAGCGCTAGCATCTATCAATGTGTTTTCTGCAGACAGTATATGAACAGAGGGTTTGTGGACGTCGTGCCGTGGTTTTCTACTCCTTTTCTCTCTCTGTCTCGCTGTCCCTCACTAATCTATACTAGCCAGGTCATGCTGAGTCTGCTGTGCTCCCATTTGAATGGGTTGAATTATTCAGCATTGAAAGCGTGTGTGTATGTGTGTGTGCGCGTACGTGCACACGTGTAAGCATGGGTACAGCTGGCCTGCTGGTTCCTTTAATCAGGGGACGGCCGGTCTGCATGAATACCTGTATTGTTGGGTCATGTGTATTCAGGGCTGTGGCGTGTGTGATTTTGTGTGTGTGTGTGTGTGTGTGTGTGTGTGTGTGTGTGTGTGTGTGTGTGCGTGTGCGTGTGTGTGTGCGTG
>CAKALG010042388.1:0-24085 GCA_916700815.1 Helicolenus hilgendorfi
CCGTCTGCTCAATCAGCTCCTCGGAGACGTGACACAGCCTGGCCTCCATCTCTGACAGAGCCTGCCTCCAAAAACATGGAGTAAGGATGCTGGTATTTATCTCAGAGTAGGAGTGCCTCTTTGAGACACCTAAGATTTAATGTAAAGGTAAAAGTGGAGTCCAGTGTTCAAAAGTACATTTCTTTGTACTTTACTTGAGTATTTTAATTGTATGCTACTTTATACTTTTTACCCCACTGCATTTATGTGACAAATGTATTGACTAATTACCTTGCAGACGAATATTTAAACCTATAATAAACATATAACATACACGTTTTAAGTAAATTAAACCAGTCAACAGCTTATAAAATGAGTAAAATTCTATAAAGTTGTTCATATTAAGTGTGGCTGGAGGTTTGACCTTTTAAGACTAATTTCCTTTTGCCTTGTGCCAGAAATCCTTACTCTGCTTCCTCACCTTATTGCAGAAGTTATCCAGTTTGTGTAAAACCTCTTTCTCTGTGAGCAGGATGACATCCTCTGACTTCCCCTGCAGCAGGCCTGCCACCTTTTTCAGGAACATCTGTAGTTTCTTCTCAGCAGCCTGGGTCTCTCCTTGGCTTGACTGTAGCTTTCTTTCCAGCTCCTCCACTTGTTTCTCCAAACACTGGGACTCTCGCCTCGCTGCCTCTATGACTCTCCTGCTGGCCTCAAGCCTCTCCATTAGGGTTCCTCTCTCCATCTCAACACTCCTCCTTCCCACCACTAGGCCGTCTAGCTCCTGAAAGAGGCACAAACACCACAAATGTTTAACATGAGACCATGTCCTGGAGGAAATTTTATGTGATTCTTAATGGTTTTAGTACAGAACTGCAGGGCTGTAGCTGCCATTGAAGACTTCATGGTCATAGCCTAGTATTTTTGGGGGGACTTTGGTTTTATCAACCGGGGCGGAGTATACATTACACAGTTAAAAATGTACAAACAGGGAGTATTTTGAAGGCTGATTGCAGTATTTATATTTACATACTCAAAGTATTAAACCAAACAAAATAAATAAAAGATAAAAGATTAACTATTTACCCAGCACAATGTATACCCTGATGTGTGCATAAGGCTAAAACTTCTATCTAAATATCACTGGAACCGTTAAATAAATAAAATAAGAAAAATCCCCAAAATTAAACATTTTGGAGACTTTTCTTTTGGTGTATGGCCAGAATTTTCTGATGTGTGTACTGTCAACTAATTGTACTGTAAATTTAAAGCTGCAATAGGTAGAATTGGAGCAAATATGATTAAAACAAGTTATTTTTATAAAACGGTCACTATATCCATGTGCCTCTGTGTCCTCCGGTGCTCCTAACGGCATCTGCAAGATTTCACAGACCGGAGGAAAACAACCAATCAGAGCTGAGCTGGAGCCTTGCTGTCTATGAGAGCCGGCTGTCAATCACTCACAAACTGCGATCAAACGGTCAAACTAGGCAGCACTGATCAGATATGAATCAATATTCTGTTACTGTAATGCCTATTTCTCACCTCCAATGTTTTCATAAACATCTTGTAGTGTACAGTTCAGCTGTAAAATGAGAAACTTTGTGACCCGGCAGCCACTTTGAGATCTGTTGAGGAAATACCAAGCACCGCCCAGCAGCCGAAGCAAACTTTCTCAGAAGTCTAGTTTTCTCTCAGAACACTTGAATTACAATATGCTGAAAGGTTATTATGAAATTTTTGTCCAATGATGCCAAAAATATTCTGCCTACTGCAGGTTTAAGTATGGAGAGTTTAAAAGCTGTGTAAATACCCCTTTGAGTGAATCGAGAGCTGCTGCACTGATGGCAGCCTTCCTCCTCTCTCGGTCCAGCTCTGCCACCAGCCTCAGCACCGTCTCTCTGCTGGCTTTACACTCCACCTCACAGGACTTCACACTCTCGTCCAAAACAGAAATTCTCATCTTCAGCCTCTCCCTCTCATGAGACTGGTCCACCTTATAATATAAAAAAAAAAACATTGAAAGAGTTCCTATAAATTCTATAGGAGGACATTTTTACATTTATGTCTCTTTGATTGCAAACTACATAAAAATACCTGGTTAAGAAACTGCCAACATTAGGTGCAATTTAGTTCATGCCCAATAATAAATATGTACCATAAAAAGAGGTGAAATTAACTTATGTTGTGTTAGCATACCTCATCAGAGTTTTCCATATATTCCATAATTAGAAGTGTTGCAGGACAAGTGAATACAGTAGAGACTTGTTGTCTCTGTTTTATGAAGTCTCCTGGCAACACCAAACACAGGCTATACCAGGCTCCACCAGAGAGGATGCTGTAGCTGTGAACATCTGACATCTGGAGACTTTATCACTTACAAAATAATGCATCTTTGGATGCAAATTAAATGTAATTCATAGCTTATAAAACAGTTAACAGGTCAAGCAAATGCATGAAATTTAAAAAAAAATCAAAAGCAAGTAGGTGATGAAGATGCATGTGAAGGTCAATATGAATGTTTTGGATTTGCCCCTACCTAAGACTTTCAGGTAGCCCTTACTCTACAACAAAAAAATAAATAAAAAATCGATAAAGGTCGAAAAATAAACAATTTTGTGGAACAGATATCTTATTATATTTGTAATATACATATATATTTTTGGGGACATTTTATGCCTTTATTGGACAGCCAACAGTAGAGAGACGACAGGAATTAAGAGGACAGGGAGATGGGGAACAACATGCACCAAAGGTCGAACTCAAACTGGAGAAGTTGTGGCTCATGGTCAGCATCCCAAAACCTGCAGTGGTTAATGATGTAATGTGATGACACATTTAGAATGTTTACGTTTAAAATTATGTCAGGGGTCTAAATAGTGTATATTCATGAAATTACGAATGGGCAGAAATCCTGACAGCTTGTTTCAAATGCATAGTTTGTGAATACGGGCTGTGTGTATTTCCCTGTGGATTGAGTGTTTTGATGCTTTCACAGTATTTATTTACTGTTAAATGTGTAGTATGCTAGTGAGGCTGGCCTGGCTGCAAAGCACAACCTGCCAGTCACTGTCGGGGCAAAAACGCACAACATATTTTACGTCATTGCGTCACCTCAAACAGGAAGTGAACAGTAACAAAACTTTATTAGCAAACAGAGAACACATGCAGCAAACACACCTCCCCGGTCTGTCATACAACCTGCAATGTAGCTGTTTACACAGTTATATTAACATAACCGTCGTTTTCTGACGCTTTGAATCATGTTTTCCTAGTCGACTCCTATTGAATCACTTCTTATTCATTTACCGGTAAGATAACAGACGATGTGTAACCTAAGCAGCGTTAGTAACGTTAGTAACCTTAGCAACGTTAGCTAGCACGTTAACCGTTAATTAAAGTTAGATCCAGGTACAGAACCGTGTTTGTTTGTTTATGTATTATTTACACAGCTTATTTAATGCAGGTAAATCATTACCATACTATTAGTGAGGATATTGATAGCTAGCTAATGTAGTCAAGGTCAGTCTGGTTTGTTTTGGCTATTATTTTTATACTAACATTGGATTTAACTGTTCTCTGTTTATTTGTTTTGCACAATTTAAGACTATACAACATAACAAAAAAATAAATAAAAATGAATAATATGCAGTGCAGGAAGAGGAAAAAACCCCACTGGGCTTATCGGAAGCCTCCACCTAGAGACATGATTAATATAAAGAAATAATATGACTACATAATAGTGATAACAAAACAATAAGGACAAGATATATACAATAACAATAACAATACAGTAAATATCTAAAAAAAAAAAAAAAAAGACAAGTGTGTGTGTTGCGTGGAAGTGTATGGTTGGTGTTTGTGAGGAGGATATTGATTTAAATATCTATAAAGACTTCTGGGCCATCGTAACCAAACAACATTGTGAGTGGGGGAAAAACATAAAAACAGATGCATGGACAAAGCAATTACAAGAGTCTCAAACTAACGCTACATATTTAAGTGCATATAACTACATTTGCTTATAGATGCAGGTTTGTTTACAGAGTTATGTAGCCAATGCTTGCTTTGATAAGTTATTATTATTATATGATGCATCTCCTGAAGGTTTACCACCAGCTGTTTCCTGTGTTGCAGCTCACCTGTACAGCTGTTAACAGCTGGTAGGATGCTTCTCCGGACGTTGTGGTCCAGATTGGGAGCCCAGTGGCCTGTAGAGAGGAAACCAGTCTGCATCTATGCCTCGGCCTGTCTCTCCCAGTCCGTCCAACCACACCAGTATGAATCCAAACCCAGGACTCACTCAGACTGCTCTGCCACAAGAATCTTATCAAGGACCTATCAATTAAACACTCTTCACCAACAGCAGACGCATATAAGACATGTTCTGCCTGCTTTAGGTGGATTTAAAAGTCTCAGCAGCACTTTGTTAACTGACCCTGGGATGCTGACGACATGTGGAAGTGGACAGAAGCGGTTTTATTCACCTGACCTTGTGAAGTCGGTGTTAAAACCAGGTTTAAAACCAGGTTTAAAACCAGCAGTGGTGCCTGGGAAGAGGGTACCCAAAGGACCAAGAACAAAACAACCCTCCAGAACCAACCAGCCTTCCGTGAATGTTGACAAGGTGATTCAGCCAGTCGTCTGATGAATGATGGATCTTTTTCAGTGCTGATACATGTCATGTTTTTGTCTTAGTGATTAATTCAACTGTGTTTCTCTGTAGGATATGATGCTGTGTATTGCCTATGCAACAGCAGATCAGTATCATTTGCCAACACTTTGCCACGACTTGATAAGCCACGGCTTCCATGAGATAGATTTACCAAGAGGTATGATTAGAAAATTATTCAAGGATTGCAACTTTCCAGGGAATTAAATGAGATATAAGCTTCTTGGAATTCTATAGAACATTTTATGACAATCATGTTTTAATTTCAGATGCCTCGAACGTGCTGGGGATCAGCACAGACGTGGCTGCAAAACCAGATGACGACGCTCTAATGTTCTTCTTCAGGTAGTCTGTTTTCAAAGTGCTTTGTTTTATGATTTGACTTGAATTATTTAAAAGGATTACTTGATATGCAGCTATTTTAATTGGTTATAGACATGGCTCAGCATCGAATCTCAATAGTACTTGAGTACAGAGAAGAAATGTGTCTCTAGAATCAATCCAACTATTTAAAATTACTTAATTCTTCTTTGGACAAGTATTTCCTGATCTAAATCATAATGTTTCTTAGTTTAGAAAGTGTTTTATTTATGCAAAGGTCTTGTTGATGCACTGATAGTTTGGCATGTTTTGATAAATAGAGAAGAATTGTAGAAAAACATGTTTCTATTGAAAAAAAATGCAATTATTATTAATAAAACTTGTGTATAGTATTGGCTTTGGTGTTGAAAAAATTGAAAAGATACCCAGCTGTAGTTGTTGTACCTAGTTGTAGTTGTGTTTTTTGTTAACTTTTTATTACATTTTTTGGCAAATCACGGACTGTTTTTCCCTTTCTGAAATTTCAGGGAAGGCTCAGTCGTTTTCTGGAATGTTGAAGAGAAAATGGTAAACAAACTATATATTTTTTACCAAGTATAACATTTTATTAACTGTAATTCTTGTTTACTTCTCTCTACTGTAGCATACGTCTTCGACCGTGAGCTTTTTTCTGTCTTTACAGATGAAAAAGGTGATGAGAATATTGGAACATCATGAGATCCAGCCTTATGAGGTAGCATTAGTCCACTGGGAAAATGAGGAGATTAACTACACCGTTGGAGAGTATGTTGATCTTCTCTCTTGTTGTTTTTGTGTATTTGTTCTTCAGACTTTCTGTAGTTTGTCAAATGTAAATCTTTCTCCTTCAGGGGAAACACGAAGCTTGAGCGCGGCAACTTTATTCTGAGTGACGCGATGGATCAACATGAAGCTGTTCTGGAGAAATTTGCATTTTCAAATGCACTATGTTTGTCAGGTGAGAACCTGCACTTCAACTGTTAATCACAAAGATATGCATAATGTGGTAGCACTGTACTCTCCCCTGAGTGTAACCTCGTGCTTTCTCTTCCAGTGAAGCTGGCGATATGGGAGGTGGCTTTAGACAGCTTTGTAGAGTCAATTCAATCAATTCCAGAGGTACAGTGGACACTTAACAGCAGGCAGAACGAAATTCTGAATAATTGATTATCTGTAATGGTTGTTTGTTTGTGTGTAAGGTCGACCATTCATCAGTGCTCCCCCCTTAAAGCTAATGTCCTAATCTATTTTGTTCCTCAGACACTGAAATCTGGCAATAGAGTTAAGTTGTCCTCCGCAGAGGTTATGAAGAAGATTGGCGAGCTTTTCACGTTAAGGTAATTTAAGTTTTCTTTAAATAGCAGTTCATCCAGAGGGTACTGCAACCTTCCTTTTTTTGTTTTTGAGGTTTTACAGCAAGACTTTCTAGTGGTTTCAGCTTTGAACCTTAGATTGGTTTGTAAATTCAGTTTGTGTTTGTCAAGTTATCAGTAACAGAAATTTGTTCACATCCATGTATTTTGTTGTTATTGCCCCTCATTAAGTCAATTTTTTTCACTCAATCACTATCTTCAAAGCCAGACCAGACTCCATTCACAAAAACAGTCATTTTACCTTGTGGAACATGGGAGTTGCTGGACTACCGCTGCATCGATCAGTTAGCTAGTTTGTGTTATTGTGTGACTTTCATATTCAAGCTAACGTGGCGTCCACGCAGCAGTACATTGCTTAGTTTCCGTACCGGTACTCCTGTCTGCGTCTCCAAACTGGGAGGATGCCAACCGCCATCTAAGTTACTGTATGTAATACATTGACCATGAAGATGTACTGTATATATTGTAGCAGCGTCATCTTGCAGAAATCTACGTCAGGTCACGTAGGAAAAGGTTTTTAGAAGGGCTTGGGAAAATAGCATTTTGATGCTAAAACTTACATACTTTGACCAAAATATGAATTTTCGTATTTGAATACATAAGGAACACCACTGGGAAGCTACAGAATGATATAAAAAAGGAAATACTAATAATGATAATAATGACCCGCCCTTTAAAGTAATTCTACCAGGTATTTGCAATTGCAAGAACTACTGTTGGTCTGTTGTTGTATTTTCAAACTCTCTTTAAAACCTGTGTATTTACGTCCTCCTCTGACAGACACTGTATAAACCTGAGGTCTGACCTCCTCATCACACCTGATTTCTACTGGGACCGAGAAAACCTGGAAAAACTCTACGATAAGACTTGCCAGTACCTCAGCATCAACCGCAGAGTCAATGTAAATAAAACTGCTCCAAAAAAATAACGTGGCACCATAGTTGTAATGTAGAGACTCATTTTGACACTTGTGATGAGAGGCACTTTGTTTCTGACCTAAGATGGAAACATTTTCTGTGTGTTTAGGTTGTGAACGAGAAGCTGGAACATTGTACACAGTTAACAGATCTGATGAGGAGCCACCTGAGTGAGAAGCACAGCTTGAGGTTGGAGTGGATGATCATCATCCTCATTACTATTGAGGTAAGGAGTTTTTAGCCTTTATTCGTCACATTAAACCTGGCATCTACACCATGCAAACAACCTTCCACTGTTGGACATTGGCTAGTCTGCTTGAGTTATTTAATTAATTCTAAGATAATATAATTCATTAACATAACATTTGTTTGATTTTATTATTCATTGCCTCACTTCAGGTAAGAATGCATACAGCCTGTTTAAGTTAGATAATATTACATCTATTGCTTGATTTTCTTGTAGGTTATGTTTGAACTTGCAAAAATGATCTTCTGAACTGCTCCTCCAACAAACCAACACAAATGTATAAAGGACTCTGGGAGCTACAGAGGAAGAATGCTGCTCTATTCAAAAGGTACTCTGTGATATGTGACAATGTTTTCTGGAAGCAACTGAAATCATGAAGCGGACCTGAAATCTTTTTGAATGTCTTACTGATCATGTGACATAGTATGCACATTTCAACAACACACAATACCTTTTTTTTTTTACTGTTTTGCTGAAGATCGTGGCTGAAAACAAAGTGCATCTGTGGGACTTTTTAACTTTTGGGATCAGCTGACCACACAGTACTGTTTCTTTAGTTTTGTTTGCTGAATTTATGTGTTTAACAATGTTCATTTCATTTTTACATTATGTTCCAAAGTCTATGAATCATATTCAGTATGAAAGATGCTGTTTTTAAAGCAGGGCAGACTCTCATCTCAACATGTGACATTATTCTTGTGACACTAGCAGTAAAAAAAAAAAAAAAACGATGCGGTAATATATTCAAATTTATCAAATTCAATAACTCCAAATGCGAGTGCTGTGTTATATATGCAATAAAGTGTTTTAAATGTTTTTACATGTTGTCCAGTTATGTTTCAGTGTTTGCATGTAAAACATCAACGTAATGAGTAATTATTAGCTCAGTAGAACGTCTGAAGCCGACTCATGATCACCACAGGTTTCAAGAAGAATGTTCAATACAAGACGTACTTCAAATATCCAGGTATGAATTTATTCAAATAAAATAATATTCATAAAACACTGGTAAATATATATTTAAAATATATAAACACATGTAACTCAGGTATATGATTTGCATTTGCATCACAGATCAGCAAGAATTGTTTCATAAATGTCGGTATATGTGGAGACAAACAGCTGACACAACAGCCCGTCATCACCTTAAGATCACTGAGGCTTACACACAAACAGCTGGGAAATAAAACGGACGAGTAAAGCTGCCATCTTTGTTTAAGGCTTTGCTGATTATAATTTAATTAATGATAAATACGTATATGAAGATAAATTTAACTTCAAATCAAATAAACTCAAAATTATTACTTTTTTAAAAACAAAGATGTGCCATGCTTTCATGCTCTCATGCTCTTATCTTAAAACTAGTCGCAGTAGAAATTCTTGTAGATTCAAAATGAGTACATTTCTGCTGTATGCTGCTAAGCATTAAAACAGTCATTATGTACAAGATAATATACAGTAATAGTAGTATGATCATCTCTGCCTTTTGTCTTTACCCGCATAGATCCCGTTGGAACATGTATTTAAGTGGAATGGTTAAACCAAAGCTGAAAGACAAAACATTTTTTGAACACAGATACATAGTAAAGGCTGTGAAATATCTGCATATACTAATAGCATTCTTTTTCTGTCAAAAGAAATTAACATTTGTCCTGTGCCTGGGTCACACACATTATGAATTAATGTTTTTTAATGCTTACACAAATGTATTTGATGCATAAAAATGTCTTTTCTCTTAGACACCTACATTCATCTAAAATAAAATTGAGATAGATCTTTGCAAAAGCATGATTAATAATTAAAAAGACCTGATATGACCCGAAAAATTGCACTATATAGCAAACAACTCATTAGATTTATTGAAAGACGCCATTGCATAATAGATGTAGTTCACACTGCATGCCCCCTGAGCCAAGCCTAGCACTTTTCCAGTTGATGATTTTCTCTTGCCAGATCTCTCATTAATCACACACTTTATAATAATAATAATATTGAAATAATCTAACAAATCAAGATAAGTTTCACCAGTAAATATTGGTTGAATATAATGTCAAATAAATGCAGCAAAATGCTGTTTCCTATAGTGTTGTTCTCGTCCACCACTGTCAGTGCTACTCTTTCATGGCTTTTTGAAAACTTCTTACAAACTTGAGTGACTTCCTTTTTGATTGTCCAACCTTGGAAGAAAAAAAATGTAGAAAAAAGATATTAACAAATTTGTATATTTCATTGAATGTGATGTATGCTTTCAACAAGTTGATTAAAGCTGCATTCGGTGCACTCACTATAAGAAAATATGCTAATAAATACATATGGTTTTATAGAACAGTCACTATATCCTATATCCTGCATGAAATAGATAAACTGTGAAAAAAATCATGTTCCTCTGTGTCCGCCGGTGCTCCTAATGGCATTTGCAAGATTTCAGTTGCAAGTTTCGAAAGCAGTGATTGGCAGCTGCTGTAGAGACAGCTCAGCTCTGATTGGTTGTTTTGGTTCGGATGCAGTGGAAACTTGTAAATGCTATTAGGAGCACGAGGAGGAGGCAGATGAACATGATTTTTTTCACAGATTTATCTGTCTAATGCACTACTGTCAGGATATAGTGACTGTTTTATAAAATAACTTTATCATATTTGCTTAAAGTTACTGATTGCAGCTTTAATGGTACAAATCTTACAAAAAAACAAGAGTAAAGGAAGAGGCTCACCGTTTAGTGACACTGAAGTTGAGTGAAATTAATTGGACTCCATTGTCATGACACTTGCAGTTTCCATTTCAGGACGCTCAAGTGCAACAGCAAAATCTTCACCGTCACTATCAATTTCACATGTTCTTGCTGTTTTATACATCTCCTGTTGACTTTCTTCTTTCTCATTCTTGGATTTAGGAGCAATTTCAACCTCTTGTCCTGCCTTTTCCTTTTTCTCGTTTTCTGTCTGAGGTTCAACAGATTCCTCCACCTCAAGAAGGGACACCACTGTTTTCTCTTGAGTATAAATGTCTTCCTCTGCATCCATCCACACATCCTGGTCCTCCTCTTTTCGTTTAACAGGCTCTTCTGCTTTTGTTTCTTGGTCACGATAATCAAAGAGTACTGGCGGACTCAAGATCACTCCTATTTTCTCTGTTTGTCTTACTAGTTGTATTGTTTCTGTTGCCTGGACATTGGAGGTTACTCTCTCTGTTGAGTTGATTTGTTCTAATGATTCTACTGTCTCCATCGCTTGGATGTTGATATCCAGCAGTACAGGTTGAGCCATAATCACGGCTCTTTCCGTTGAATTGAAGTTTTGCGCTAGTTCTGTGGTTTCTGTGGCCTGAACAGCAATCTCCGTTAGCTCTATCCGTTTGGTTGGCTTTACGGGTTCTACTGCCTCCACTGCTTGAACTTCAACCTCAGACACGTCTGTCTTTTTCACAGGCTCAAATATCTCTGTTGTAGGTAGTGGGGAAGCTGGTGCATTTGCTTGCCCAAACTGTGGAATGGAAAGACTTGAAAGGGACCCAACATTACCTGTTGACAAGATTATCCCAGTATTTTGGGGGGCAACTAATTCAGTGTTACTAGGTGGTACAATCGGACTTTGGATAATTCGTGCTCCTTCATGAATTATTTGATTTGATTTTACCTTTTCTACTGCGATACCTGCTTCTGGGTTATCCCGTTCAGTTTCCTCCAAATCATCTTTTTGATATTGGATAGACACATCCAAACTTCCTGGAATATCAGGTGTTTGCATGAGATCCTCTGACGCTCGCTGCTGAGTTGCAGAGACGTCACTGATGACAGTAGGCGCTTCATCTTGTGTTTCCCTGAGTGTTGCAATACTCTCCTCCATCGTTTTTTGATCCTCCACTTCATTTGATTCACTTTCAACCATCTCACTCATTTTTGTCACGGCATCTGGTTGTTTTATATCTTCTTGTTCCAAGTTGACAACCACTGATTCAGGTACCGTCTCTGGTAAGTTCTCCTTTACATGTTGAATAACTTCTTGAATGGTCACCTTGTTTTCCTCATTAATGAATTCCTCTTCAGTCTCTGGAGTTGCGGCGAGATTGTCTACTTTTTTAACCGTTTCATTACAAACATGTATGACTTCTTTGGCTTCTGTTACCCCTACCTCTAGCAATGTGTCCACAATTGTCTCAGCTGATTTTATATCGTCAGCGACCACCTGCACTTGAATTCTGTGATTGTCCTCAAACTCTACTGATGGCACATGCATCATCATAACCACGCTGCCTTCCTTTGCTGTCTCAGACACCTCATCTTTCACTAATGGTGTGGCAGTCTCGACTTCCTCTATGACCACTAGCTCACTTGCCACTCTATCTATCAAGGGTTCAGTACTGGGTGATGTTTTCTTTATCAAAACATCAGGTATTGCAGCTGAGAGAGCTTTGACATTACATATGACTACTTGCGTCACTACAGCATTCTCAACTGCAGCAGTCTTTACCTCAGTGCCTGGAAGTTCACTTTCTTTTTGTGCCTCAACACTGACTTGCACTGCACTTAGATGCACTTCACGTTCGGGTCCTTTTGTAACTGCAGCATTGTCTACAAAAGGTGCTGGGGTTTCTCCAGTAAATACAGTCTTTTCTAGGACCTGAACATTACTTGCTTCCTCATTAACAGAGGATACACAAACCGCTGTTAATATTTGTAACTCCTCTACGACTTCAGGTATGCGGTCTTCCTGCTCAACCCTAACATCTTGTGGGATACTCTTTGTTTTCGGATCCTCTGCTATCTCTAAAGAGGGATCCAGTTGTGCCACAACTTCACTCTCAAGTCCATCTGTAACTGAAACAACGACATTGTCAACATCTGGTTTAGGAACGTCTTCTAACAATATTTGCTTTACAAGTTCCTGAGCACTACCTCCCTCAATACTTTCTGTGACTACATTCACAGACACCGATGTCCCTTCATCAGTTTTGGTTTCCGTTACAATATTTTTTACGTCAGATGGTAATGCTTCTGGTTCTTGATGTTCAGTTTTGGTAGCTTCTACTGGTAGTTTTTCTTCTGGATCAACTTCAGTTTCCTGTTTGGGCTCATCAGTAACTTTTTCCACTGCTGGAATATCCTCAGATATTACTTCCTTTTCAAGTGATTGAAGGCTACCCACCTCAGAATCTACTGTGGCTGCTTGCACAGCTTCTAATACTTCTGGTTCTTCAACATGTTCAGTTTTGGTAGCTTCTTCTGGCTCAAAATGAACTTTAATGGGATGTGTCGTCTCCTCTGTGGGTTCATCTGCAACAGTTTGTGCTTCTGGAACATCCTCTGATATATCCTCTTTTTCAAGTGATTGAACACTGCCCACCTCTGACTCTACTGTAGGTCCTTGAACAGTTTCTAATACTTCTGGTTCTTTGGAAGTATCCACTGGCTCAATATTGGCTCCAGTGAGGGGTATCGTTTCCTCTTTGGGTTCATCTGTAACGGTTTCTGCTGGTTGAGTGTCCTCAGATTTTATGTCCTCTTTTGGTGATTGAACACTGCCTTCCACTGAATCTAATGTTGGTGCTTGAACAGACTCTAATATTTTTGGTTCTTGAACAGTTTTGATAGCATTCACTGGTAGTTCTTTGTTTTCTGGTTCTTGAACACGTTCCGTTTGGGAAGCATCCACTGGCTCAAGATTGGCTCCAGTGAGAGATGTTGTTTCCTCTTTGGGTTCATATGTGACGGTTTCTGCTTCTGGAACATTTTCTGATATTACCTCTTTTTCAAGCGATTGAACACTCTCCTCCACTGAATCTAATGTTGGTGCTTGAACAGACACTAATACTTGTGGTTCTTGAACACAATCAATTTTGGAAGCATCCACTGGCTCAAGTTTGGCTTCATTGAGAGGTATTGTTTCCTCTTTGGGTTCATCTGTAACGGTTTCTCCTTCTGTAACGTTCTCTGATATTTCCTTTTCAAACGATTGAACACAATCTGATGTTGGTGCTTGAACAGACTCTAATTGAACAGTTTTGATAGCATTCGTTGGTAGTTCTTTGTTTTCTGGCTCGACACTGACTTCAGTGAGATGCTCTGCTGTCTGTTTGGGTTCATCTGTAACAGTTTCTGCTTCTGGAACATCCTCTGATATTACCTCTTTTTCAATTGATTGAACACTGCCCTCCTCTGAATCTAATGTTGGTGCTTGAACAGTTTCTAATACTTCTGGTTCTTTGGAAGCATCCACTTGCTCAAAATTGGCTCCAGTGAGAGGCATTGTCTCCTCTTTGGGTTCATCTGTAACAGTTTCTGCCGGTGGAGTGTCCTCAAATTTTTCTTCCTCTTTTGGTGATTGAACACTGCCCTCCATTGAATCTGATGCTGGTGCTTGAACAGACTCTAATACTTCTGCTTCTTGAACAGTTTTGATAGCATTCGCTGGTAGTTCTTTGTTTTCTGGCTCAACACTGACTTCAGTGAGATGCTCTGCTGTCTGTTTGGGTTCATCTGTAACAGTTTCTGCCTCTGGAACATCCTCTGATATTACCTCTTTTTCAAGTGATTGAACACTGCCGTCCTCTGAATCTAATGTTGGTGCTTGAACAGTTTCTAATACGTCTGGTTCTTTGGAAGCATCCACTGGCTCAAAATTGGCTCCAGTGAGAGGCATTGTCTCCTCTTTGGGTTCATCTGTAACAATTTCTGCCAGTGGAGTGTCCTCAGATTTTTCTTCCTCTTTTGGTGATTGAACACTGCCCTCCACTGAATCTGATGTTGGTGCTTGAACAGACTGTAATACTTCTGCTTCTTGAACAGTTTTGATAGCATTCGCTGGTAGTTCTTTGTTTTCTTGCTCAACACTGACTTCAGTGAGATGCTTTGCTGTCTGTTTGGGTTCATCTGTAACAGTTTCTGCTTCTGGAACATCCTCTGATATTACCTCTTTTTCAAGTGATTGAACACTGCCCTCCTCTGAATCTAATGTTGGTGCTTGAACATTTTCTAATACGTCTGGTTCTTTGGAAGCATCCACTGGCTCAGAATTGGCTCCAGTGAGAGGTATTGTCTCCTCTTTGGGTTCATCTGTAACGGTTTCTGCTGCTGGAGTGTCCTCAGATTTTTCTTCCTCTTTTGGTGATTGAACACTGCCTTCCGCTGAATCTAATGTTGGTGCTTGAACAGACTCTAATATTTTTGGTTCTTGAACAGTTTTGACAGCATTTGCTGGTAAATCTTTGTTTTCTGGTTCTTGAACACGTTCTGTTTGGAAAGCATCCCCTGGCTCAAGATTGGCTCCAGTGGGAGGTGTTGTTTCCTCTTTGGGTTCATATCTAACAGTTTCTGCTTCTAGAACATTTTCTGATATTACCTCTTTTTCAAGCGACTGAACACTGCCCTCCACTGAATCTAATGTTGGTGCTTGAACAGACACTAATACTTGTGGTTCTTGAACACAATCAGTTTTGGAAGCATCCACTGGCTCAAGTTTGGCTTCATTGAGAGGTATTGTTTCCTCTTTGGGTTCATCTGTAACGGTTTCTCCTTCTGTAACGTTCTCTGATATTGCCTCCTTTTCAAACGATTGAACACAATCTGATGTTGGTGCTTGAACAGACTCAAATACTTCTGCTTCCTGAACAGTTTTGATAGTATTCGTTGGTGGTTCTTTGTTTTCTGGCTCGACACTGACTTCAGTGAGGTGCTGTGCTGTCTGTTTGGGTTCATCTGTAACAGTTTCTGCTTCTGGAACATCCTCTGATATTACCTCTTTTTCAATTGATTGAACACTGCCCTCCTCTGAATCTAATGTTGATGCTTGAACAGCTTGTAATACTTCTGGTTCTTGAACATGTTCAGTTTTGGAAGCATCCACTGGCTCAAGATTGACTTCAATGGGAGGCATTGTTTCATCTTTGGGTTCGTCTGTTACAGTTTTTGCTTCTGGAACATCCTCTGATATTACCTTTTTTTCAAGTGATTGAACACTGCCCTCCTCTGAATCTAATGTTGGTGATTGAACAGTTTCTAATACGTCTGGTTCTTTGGAAGCATCCACTGGCTCAAAATTTGCTCCAGTGAGAGGCATTGTCTCCTCTTTGGGTTCATCTGTAACAGTTTCTGCCGGTGGAGTGTCCTCAGATTTTTCTTCCTCTTTTGGTGATTGAACACTGCCCTCCATTGAATCTGATGCTGGTGCTTGAACAGACTCTAATACTTCTGCTTCTTGAACAGTTTTGATAGTATTCGCTGGTAGTTCTTTGTTTTCTGGCTCAACACTGACTTCAGTGAGATGCTCTGCTATCTGTTTAGGTTCATCTGTAACAGTTTCTGCTTCTGGAACATCCTCTGATATTACCTCTTTTTCAAGTGATTGAACACTGCCGTCCTCTGAATCTATTATTGGTGCTTGAACAGTTTTTAATACCTCTGGTTCTTTGGAAGCATCCACTGGCTCAGAATTGGCTTCAGTGAGAGGTATTGTCTCTTCCTTGGGTTCATCTGTAACAGTTTTTGTCGGTGGAGTGTCCTCAGATTTTTCTTCCTCTTTTGGTGATTGAACACTGCCCTCCACTGAATCTGATGTTGGTGCTTGAACAGCTTCGAAATCTTCCGGTCCCTGAAAAGCTTGTAATAATTCTGGTTCTTGAACATGTTCAGTTTTGGAAGCATCCACTGGCTTAAGATTGACTTCAATGGGAGTCATTGTCTCATCTTTGGGTTCGTCTGTAACAGTTTTTGCTTCTGGAACATCCTCTGATATTACCTCTTTTTCAAATGATTGAACACTGCCCTCCTCTGAATCTAATGTTGGTGCTTGAACAGCTTGTAATACTTCTGGTTCTTGAACATGTTCAGTTTTGGAAGCATCCACTGACTCAAAATTGGCTCCAGTGAGAGGTATTGTCTCCTCTTTAGGTTCATCTGTAACAGTTTCTGCTGCTGGAGTGTCCTCAGATTTTTCTTCCTCTTTTGGTGATTGAACACTGCCCTCCAATAAATCTGATGTTGGTGCTTGAACAGACTGTAATACTTCTGGTTCTTGAACATCTTTGATAGCATTCGCTGGTAGTTCTTTGTTTTCTGGCTTGACACTGACTTCAGTGAGACGCTCTGCTGTCATCAGAATTTCCTCTGATTTTACTTCCAATTTTAGTGATTGAACACTGCCCTCCTCTGAATCGAATGTGGATTCTTGCACAGCTTCCGATGCTTCTGGTCCTTGAACATGTTCAGGTTTGGCAGCTTCTAGTTCATTCTCCTGTTCTGGCTCAACATTGACTTCAGTCAGCGGCACTATTTCCTCATTGAGTTTATATGCAACTGTTTCGACTGCTGGTATGTCCTCTGGTATTACGTCCTTTCCAAGCGATTGAACCCTTCCCTCCTCTGAATCTAACGCGGCAGCTTGTACAGCTGCTAATTCTTGCAAGTTCTCCACTTTTACTAGTGGTTGATCGTTATCCTCAGCTTGAATCTGATCAGTGATATTGTGCATCATCTGATCTTCTTTTTCTGTCAGAGATTTGACTTCCTGCTCCGTAGACCCATTTTTAGTTTCATCTGCTACTGTTGCTGCTGAGTCTGCTTCTTGAGAGTCCATTTTTAGGGGATCTGTTTCAGTTTGATGTGCCTCAACTAGAGAACCTTCATCTGGGACAATTTTTTCACCTTTAGGTAATAAATCTGTAGACACAGCCGCATTTACCTCAGATAGGCTTTCCAACAGATAATCATCAATACTTTCCAATTCTTTTAGGCTTTCTTCTGGATGTGTAACGTCAACCTCATGTACTTCATCTACAGCAATTTCAGCAGTGTCAAACTCCTCAGTAGCTACTTCCGATACAATCTCTGTGGAAACAGAGTCATTGACTTCAGATGTGCTCTCTGTTTGGGTGGTAGCTGCAAGTTCATTAATTGCATCCAGTTCTTCAACATTTAAAACTGTGTTAATGTCAGTTGCATCTAATCCTCTGTTTATTTCCAAAATTGTTGCCTCTTCCTTTACAAATGTTTCCAGTATTTGATGCGAGCGAGAAGCAACTGGAACTGCCTTCGGACTTATGGAGATGTTTTCAACAACCTGATGGAGAAGTTCATCTGTTTCCATAACAACATATTCTGCTGGAACTGGTGTTGTGTTGCCAGATGTTTTTGAAGACTCTGAAGATAACTGGGATACTGCAGAGATCATCTCAGTTTCATCTGCCAGGGTAATGTCTAAAGGCTCTGGTGCAGTAATGGCCTCAGATGTGATCTCTATCAGGTCCTCTGCTATAGTGTCATCTCTAGCTGCCTCCTCAGTGGCTGAAGCTGGAGTGGCCTCCTCTGGGATGTCACTGAGTTGTGGTTTACTGAGTGATTCTGTATCAGAATCATCGGGTTCCTCTTTTTTAGCAGGGGCTGTAGATGCTTTATTTTCTAAAGCATCATCATTGTCTTGGTCTTTCTTTGCTTCAGTTTGCAGACTGTCACAAGGTAGGACTGGTTCAGCCATCTGATCAAGGAGGTCTTGCTGGAGTTTAGAGTCTGCTTCCTTGGTTATATGACTTTCTACGTCTGCCTGTGTTTGTATGTGAACCTCTGTCTCAACTGTATCAAACTCAGACAATGGAACCACAGCTGGGGTGTCAGAGTCTTCATCACCTGAAGCCGCGTCCTTATCAGCCTCATCTGAAGATACTTGGTCTTGCTTTTCAGCAGACTTCCTCTTTTTTCGTCCTGGGAGGAGTTTTTTAATTGAAAAGGAGGACTCATCTGGAGTAACATCACTATCAGATTGTACATTGTCTCTGCTTTCATCTTCATCCTTGGCTTTCCTTTTCGGGGTGACAAGTCTTTTCAATGATTTCCATGTTGACCCTCCATCACTCTCTGAAGGACTTCCTGCTTGTTTGGGGGAATAGGCTAAAATTTCATTAACCTCGTTAGAACTTTCTTGTGCCGATTCTGCACCATGTTTAGATCCACCGTCTTGCTTGTTTATATGGTTATCAATTTGAGGTGGTTCGTCCTCAGAGTCTGACGTTTTTCGGCTTCTTCTCCTTCCGGATCCACACAAAACCGAATCCCATGAAACAGATGAGTCTTTTCGTTTTTTGCCTTCCTCTGTGCTGTGATCTGATATTTGCCCTCCTTCACTTGGTTTTGGTTCTTCTACTGAACCAGGGATCTGTGTCCCTTCATTACTCAAGGATGTTCTCTTCATGCGCTTTTTCGGAGTCACAAGTTTTTTGAAGGAAGCCCATGCACCATCCTCCTCTCCTGCTGCCTCTGCAGAGGGTTGTGCACAACCTTCTTCTTTCTGATTCTCAGCTGACTCAGTATATGATAGAAACTGATCTAAAACATGTTCTCCAGAATCAGACAGCTTTGCATCACTTGATTTCCTGCTTCTTTGCTTTTTGGATAGTTTCTTTAAACTAGACCCTGACAGCAGCCTTTTCAGAGGGCTTGCTTGAACTTTGTCCTTCTCTTGAGAACTCAGAATTTGAATTTCTTGAATTTCAGGCTCAGTGACAATAATGGTAGATGCACCAATAATGGTAGCTGCAGTCAGGATCTCCTCCATAAGTAAATTTTCTTTATGTTCTGTCTCAACTGCAGCTGCTTCAACACCTAGACTAATATCCTCTTTATCCTGTTGTTGGTCTTGTACAGTTTGTTCTGTCGTCTCGAAGGTCTCCTTTTTCCCCATGTCTTCCAGTTCTTTGTCAGTTGTCTCATCTTCTGCCGGCTTCTTTTTCTTCCGTAGTCCAGAAAAGATTCCAGTTGTAAAAAATCTTTTAATTGGAGATACGGCCCCTTCTTCTTCAGGACTAGATGGAGATGTGGAGTGTGGCTGTTCTTCACTTGTGGCATCGTGCTGTGCATCTTCTCCTACAGGTGAAATCGTTGATGCATCTGCATTATCAGATTCAACTTCCTCTTTGGTTTCTGTTGTTTTCTCCTCTGCATTTACTAGAACGTCCTCCGATGTACCGTCTGTCAGGGTAGGGCATGTTGTTGAATCATTATCATACGTCTCCAGTGCAGTATTCTGCTCAGCATTAGTACTTGTGGTTTCCTTTGCGGTATCCTCAGCGTCCCCTGGTCTGTTTGGTTCTTCCTCGCTGGTCTCATCTGGCACATCTGTTGCTATGTCACCTGACCCCCTCTTTACTGTCAATTTGAAACCAATATTTCTGAAAAATCTCCTAAAACTTTCATTGATGTCATTCTGCTTTGCATCCATTTCCGTCGTTTCCAGGGGTACATCTTCATTAGCATCAGCTTCATTAGGTGATTCCTTTTCATTAATTTCAACATTTTCTAATGGTGTTTCTTCTTCTTTAGGTGGCTTTTCTGTTTCTGAAACATCTTTGTCTGGTGAGAGGATGGCTAAACCAGGAAATAAATGAAATATTAAAACACTTGTATTGCAAGAACTGTAAAAGACTGATGACAGAGATGAAACTTTATCAGCTGATAACCAAAAAGTTATGCGTCTGTTGAAATTATGCTGACATTGTCCGTCAATAAACAGTAATAGTAATAGAGTACTTACCCTCTGCAGCGAACTCCTCCTCACAGAGACCATTAAGTTCTGTTACAGAGCTGTCTGCTTTTCCATTGATCTCAGAGAGCTGCCCTTTGTTTTTGAGAGACTGAAACAAAGCACAAAACTTAGAACGTACAATGTACCTTTAGCAGTCAGTTTTAAACGTTTCCTAGTTTGTAATAGTAATGTCACTCACAGTGGTTTCATTTAAAATAAATGTATAGCATCAACAATCATTTGCTGGTATGCTCATAGCTGGAGAAAAACAAAACAATTCCATCAGAATTTGTACTTCCATGAAACAAGCTATTTCAGTCGTAGATTAACTGAGGCTCCAAAGTCCTGTTTTATATACAACAACTAGAGTTGGTCTGACACAGATACCAGTATCAGAAATATCTTGGGTACACCCTAAAATGCTGGATCAGGTATCGGTGAGTATGTGAGTCTATGCACTGATCCAATATCAAGTCATCATTATCAGCTCATTATGCTACACAGGAACAACAACACGTTTCACTCGCTATACCCGATCTGTACATCCTGCCTGATCAGTATCACGAAGAAAGAAGCGAGATGGGTCATTCGTTTGCTACCTCCGTCATCAGCTCGTAAATGGAAATCATGAAATCCGCTTGTGTGTGTATATAGTATGTATATGTGTGTATATACTGTATAAGTTAGGAATATAAATTCAGTTCCAGTCACTGTTGTGTTGAGACAGATTAGTTGGGAAAAGTCTGAGCAGGGGAAAGGGAACAAGAAACCTGTTCTTCAACTACTACAGAAACAAAATACTTAAACAACTATACAAATAGCTGTTTGGGTCATATTGCAACGGCTAATACCTGCTAAGACTTTGTTGGACATTGATACAATTCCAGTCAAAGTTTGACATGTTTTGCCCAAGTCCTAGGCTGTATGCCAAACGATCAAAGCCGATAATATGATTATGGATGACTGTGAGCTGATTTTCCAGTCAAAAGTTCACCATTTTACATGCACGCACCTAGCCTGTATTAGGTGCTGTGAACAGGCAGCGCTTTGTTTTTAGTCACCCTGAACCAAAATGATTGACTGCCCCTAAATGGACCTTAGTTAGAGTATAAAGCAGTTTAATTTTTAGGAAATACAACCAAACTTGGTGACTTGAAATGACTTTGCAAACAAGAGTACCAACAAAGAATATAGCTAGTTAAGTATTTTTGCATTTATTTGGAAAAGAAAAAGTCAGATTATTGTACTTAAAGCTGCAGTTGGTAACTTTGAGCAAATATGATTATAATTTATTTTTATTATACTGACAGTAGCACATGAGACAGATAATCATCTGCCTCCTCTTAGTGCCCCTAATTTCATTTGCAAGATTTCACCACGCCTAAACTCTTTAAAGCATCTCTCACTGCTCACAAAACTAGGCAGCGCTGATCAAATATGAATCAAGATTATGTTACTAAAAGGCCTTTTTATCACCTCAAATGTTTTCAGAAACATCTTGTAGTGTACTGTTTAGCTTTAAAATGAGAAAGTTTGCTCCGCCAGTGCTTGGTTTTGCCTCGACTGTTTTCAACATGGTGGCCGGGTCACAAACTTTCTCAATTTACAGCTAAACAGTACACTAAAAGATGTTTCTCAAAACATTTGAGGTGAGAAACTGGCATAACTGTAACAGAATTCATATTTGATCAGCGCTGCCTAGTTCGAGTTTTGCGAGCATTGATTGACAGCTGCTTTAGAGACTCCTCGGCTCTGATTGGTTGTTTTCTTTTTTTCCGAAATCTTGCAAATGCCATTAAGAGCACCAGAGGACACAGAAGAACATGTTTTTTCACAGATAATCTGTCTCATGCAGTACTGTCAGGATATAGTGACCGTTTTATAAAAATAACTTTTTATCATATTTGCTCAAAGTAACCGACTTCAGACTTAAAGCCCCTTACTCCATCCAAACATGTGAATCACCCAAGTCACAGGTTAAAGGTGCCATTAAGTCAACACAATCTCATGATTATCACTCATAAGACATTAATAGCTATTTTCATTCTCACAGTACAGTGCTGTGTAATTGACTTCCTGCTCAGCACGACCAAGTGATCCTGTTGTACACAAGTAATCGATGTTGCCTTGTGCTGAGTGCAGCAAAGGGGAAATTCCATCTCTCCCCTGGGCTTTTACTCAGGTTCCTCTGAGGAATGAAAGGTCATTATTCCTCCACACTGTTTCCTTTCATCTAAATGCAAACCTTTACTGCATCAATGAAACAGTGAAAACAGCAAAAGGCCAAAAAAAGCTCCTACCATTAGCCTCAATCTACCAAAGCCTATATAGTCAATAACCAAGGGGATAGTTGCTTTGAACCAAAAAGAAGACGAGTAGCACACATTTTCAACAACTTTTATCTTTTACTAGAAAGAAACTGGTAGTTCATTCTGTCCCTGTGAGCTTTATGCTCTCAATGCCATTCATCCAAATGTGACAATGACTTTTTTTTATTTTTATCTTGGGGTTAATGGATTTGTTGGCAAGCAGCACTGTCCTGACAACAACAAGAAATTCCAGCCTCAGCATTTTTATGACACACCATGACATGTTTTTGGATATATATAAGAGGCTTTATACCAAATAGCTGCAGTGACTGGACATCCTTACTGCACAGATAAGAAGGAAACATCAGTATAGATAAGTTTGTGTGTCCACGTGGTGCAGTAGGAGTTATCTGCAGTATGTCAACACAGTGGATCAGTGGTGGTGAATAATAAGCTGGTATACCTTGTCTTGGATGTTGTGCTGTATAGTCGGAGCATCCTCCACTGTTCCTCTCTCCTCCTCAGCCTCAGCATCCTTCTCATCCTCCCGTTGCGCAGACTGAGCGTCTCCCATGATCGGAACCGCAGCGCGTCACCGACTGATGATGGAAATATCCCCAAAATGTGCACCAAGAAAAACAGACACTGCAGCCCGGTACTGTAGCTCCGTGAGAGGCGGTCAGCTCTCAACTCAAATGCAGCCGGGATGTTGAAAAAAGTCCTTTTTTTTAAAGTCAAACACCTCCCTGCAGGATCACATGAAGCCTATGAGCCGAGCCTGGTCCGGCCCGGCTCAGCTCGGCACGCCTCCTAATGCATCAAAAAAAAAAAAAAGCCTGCAGAGAAACACAGCTCGTCCTCAGATGACTGAAGCAAACGTCCGAGCAACAACCACCTACCGACCTGCACCCATGTACTGTATACACCGACACCTCAGTGCTCACATATGCTCCATCACTGTGATTCACTAAGTATGAAGTATTAAAGGTATTAATGTTCTCCTTTTGTAAATTGCTGACTAATGATTTGTTTTTATTGATGATATAATAATGTGAATCTTCACTTTGTCTATTTGCATATATGGATGTCTTCTTGTACATAATCTGATTTTTTTTATTGTTCTTTTTTCCTCTCTCTCTCTTTACCACCCTTTTTAATATTTTATTCTCTTTTTATAATCGATTGCACTGGAGAGTGCCCTGATCAAGTCCCTCTGAGGTTTTTTTTTGCACCTCTCCACCATATTTGTTGTTCATGTAATATCAACTTGTACCTTTTTTATATGTGTAAACATTTTTAAATGTATTTAATTATTTTTGCATATATTTATATATTTTTGCATATATATGTTTTATTTTTGCATATATATTTTTTATTTTTGCATATATTTTTTTATTTTTTGCATATTTATATTGTATTATTATTTAAAGGGACTATTTGTAACTTTCAGAAATGCTTCTTATCAGCGACACCTGTGGCCGTGAAATCAACGAAAGTCAGCGTCGAGCTCGCGCTTGCTCGCTCTAAATAGACATGAACGAGCATCACTCAAAACAGTGAGGCGACACACGTCAGCTAAAAGCACAGTATCACTCTATATTTCAGCTGCTTGGCAGTAATGTTAGCCAGACGAAGGTCTCTCCATGAACATGATTTAGATCTGATCTTAGTGTTGGCTTTTCCTGCCTCAGCACAGGCTGATGCAGCGAGGCTCTTGCAGCATGTCTCCTCTGCTCTCTCCGGCTG
>CAKALG010042402.1:0-14129 GCA_916700815.1 Helicolenus hilgendorfi
TCTTCCTGCTCTCTCCGGCTGAAGGCGGAGGGAGACGAGTTTCTCGCTGCAGAGCCCCGCTGCATCAGCCTGTGCTGAGGCAGGAAAAGACAACACTAGGATCAGATCTAAATCATGTTCATGGAGAGACCTTCGTCTGGTCAGCTAACATTACTGCCAAGCAGCTGAAATATAGAGTGATATTGTGCTTTTAGCTGACGTGTGTCGCCTCACTGTTTTGAGTGATGCTCGTTCATGTCCATTTAGAACGAGCACAAGCGCCAGCAACAGGACGCTGACTTTCGTTGATTTCACGGCCACAGGTGTCGCTGTTAAGAAGCATTTCTGAAAGTTACAAATAGTCCCTTTAAATCAAAATCTTTTTATTTGGGTTTTGCAGGATATTGCAAAAAGAATAAAACAATCCCTCCCGAGTCACTGCCATCAAGCCATACAGAAAGCTAAGTGTCGCGCCACGGACTTGCGATGAATGACTGAACAGTATGTGATGTAGTCAAGCTGCACTTAGTAATCGAGTACTTACACTTACACTTACAGTACGTATTTATGCTCATTTTTTTTTACGTGTGTTTTTATCACTTTTTCTCCTTCCTTGTCATATTTCTCACACACATGGGTCGCTGCCCTCTCTGTGTTTATTCAGTGTTATTACAGCAAAGGGAAGTAGAGTGAGTTTGCTCTATGGCAAGCTGTTTTAACATTTAATAGCTAAGCTTGACTGTCCAGAATTAACATTACAGATATCCACAATTACATTTTGACTAGTCAGAATTCTTATTCCAGATATCTTTAACGTCATTGTGACTAGTCAAAAGGACAGATAGAGATATCCGTAGTTCAGTTCTGACTCTCCTAAATAACAGTTACAGATATCTCAAACGTCAGCATGACGTTGCTCATTAAAGGCTTCCCATTGGATATCAGCCCAATAAAGCATCTGATCAGTGTCAGCGGAAGCTTTTGCTAACTTTGGTAAAGTTGGAATCACGGATACAATCAATAACTCATAAGTTGTTAAAACGCCAACGAGGGCTCTTTCTAACCGTAGTGAGGTAGACGACGAGCTACAACCTCATTTTAATCACAACGAGCCTTTAGTCCTCCGAGCTGGACGCATAACATCGGTCTCTATGTGCAGCATGAAATAGAAAGAGCTCACCATCGAGGAATCTGTGGCCAACGAGAGCTTTGTTCGGTAGAGAGTTGTGGTAGAAATTTACAGTGTATTGTAGATTTATTGTCTCCAGTCACACTTTATAAACCCATACGGCTGCAGTGTAGCGCCACAGCATGTTCGAATAGCTTCCGCCTCCCACTTGCCGTAGCTGATGTCATTTCACCTAGTCACAACTCTAATTCAAGATATCTGTAATTACATTTTGACTATCTGTAACTCCAGTTAGAGATATCTACAACGTCATTTTGACTTGTCAAAATGACGTTGTAGATATCTAAAAAGGACGATGTAGATATCTTGAGCTGGAATTCTGACTAGTCGTAATTAAATTGTAGATATCTGAAACTGGAATTATGATTAGTCATAATTCAGTTGTGGATTGTAGATATCCGCACCTGAATTGTGGATATCTGTAATGAGAAACCCCCATACACATGAATGGCAAAAGTAGTTTGAGTCGTACTACTCCAAACAGAATTAGGGATATCTTGAATTAGAGTTTTGACTAGACTAAATGACATTGCAGATATCTCTAATGAATATCCTGTCGGCTTGCCATACTGCTATGCTCTGATGTACCATGAGGACTGAATGCTGTGAAGCTCTGAAGCAGATGGTGGAGCCGCGCCTCACGGCCGACTCTGAGGTCAAAAGTCCTAAATCTGTGGACTTAGATTTGGGGCGGCTCGATGCTGAAGTTTGAGTTGAGACTTGGTTACCATGCCAGACCGTAACAGTGACTTTATAAAGTGAACCACTGCAGTATGAGCTTGTTGGAAGACGTGGGGCTGCGTGTCGCTCTGAGTCGCCCCTGCAGTTTGATTATTGTGATAAAAGAAACCACATTTTCCAGCATCTCTGTAATCTGATACAAGCTTTGTGTCCTAATAGGCTTTACTACCCACACACACACACACACACACACACACACACACACACACACACACACACACACACACACACACACACACACACACACACACACACACTGCGGCTCTGATAAAAACTGTGAGCGCTCTTTTATAGGAAGTCTTTGCTTTGGGGATCCGTCTCACGGATACAATTGCCTGTTTGTTGATGTCTGATATCACATTTACTCTGGAGGCGCTTCAGGTTCTCATCCACAGTGAAGGATATGATTCATTTCCTCAATAAACAACATGTCAAGGATTTATTTTCTGATCTATTTCATAATGTACGATGTGGCGTAGGGATTAGTCATCCCTTGTAAAGCAAGTTTATAAACACAGAGGCAATTCAAAGTGATTTACATAAGGTATGGAAACGCATTGACGCAACATTTAGATACTGGAATGAAGAGGGAAACTAAATGTTTTTCCACTTTTAGAAGACTTTCAGAATAGCTGCAGGTGAGAGAGGAGCTCGCCAGAGAGGATAGAGCTCTGCCTCTATCTATCTGGCGTGGAGAGGAGGTTGTGTTGCTCTGGCTCTATCTATCTGGCGTGGAGAGGATGTTGTGTTGCTCTGTTTGGCGTGGAGAGGAGGTTGTGTTGCTCTGGCTCTATCTGTTTGGCGTGGAGAAGATGTTGTGTTGCTCTGTTTGGCGTGGAGAGGATGTTGTGTTGCTCTGGCTCTATCTATCTGGCGTGGAGAGGATGTCGTGTTGCTCTGGCTCTATCTATCTGGTGTGGAGAGGAGGTCTTGTTGCACTAGCTATATCTGTTTGGCGTGGAGAGGAGGTTGTGTTGCTCTGGCTCTATTTATCTGGCATGGAGAGGAGGTTGTGTTGCTCTGGCTCTATCTATCTGGCGTGGAGAGGAGGTTGTGTTGCTCTGGCTCTATCTATCTGGTGTGGAGAGGAGGTTGTGTTGCTCTGACTCTATTTATCTGGCATGGAGAGGAGGTTGTGTTGCTTTGGCTCTATCTATCTGGTGTGGAGAGGAGGTTGTGTTGCTCTGACTCTATTTATCTGGCGTGGTGAGGAGGTTGTGTTGCTCTGACTCTATTTATCTGGCGTGGTGAGGAGGTTGTGTTGCTCTGGCTCTATCTATCTGGTGTGGAGAGGAGGTTGTGTTGCTCTGGCTATATCTGTTTGGCATGGAGAGGAGGTCGTGTTGCACTGGCTACATCTTTTTGGCGTGGAGAGGAGGTTGTGTTGCACTGGCTATATCTTTTTGGCGTGGAGAGGAGGTTGTGTTTCTCTGGCTCTATCTATCTGGCGTGGAGAAGAGGTTGTGTTGCTCTGGCTATATCTGTTTGGCGTGGAGAGGATGTTGTGTTGCTCTGTCTCTATCTGGCGTGGAGAGGAGGTCGTGTTGCTCTGGCTCTATCTGTTTGGCATGGAGAGGAGGTTGTGTTGCTTGACTTGACTTGACAGAAAGAAAGTAAGGTATGCAAATCACTCTCTCTAGATTCCTCAACAACATATTTCAGTTTGTTTGAAGCAGACTAAGGTGTTGAAGTTATAACCCTTAAAGAGTAACCTTGGTTGAAACACTCGTTGAGCAGCTCCTCTTTCAGAAATACAACTGATGTGTCGGTTTCTAGTAACCTCACATTGTTGTAAAAAAAGAAGTCAGTCAATAATTGACTTTTTGTTCATTATGCATGCAGCACATAGTAGTTGGAGTACTTGTTGCCTGCAGCTCTTTATTTATAGCTCACTGTGGTGGCTCTCTCTTCTTCCATTACTCCCTGCAATATTTAAAACAGTTGCACTGTTGCGTGAGAATGGTGGACTCCACAATGAAAACCACTACATACATAGAGGGATGATTACAGAATGTAAACACACGGAACGTTGACTGAAACTCTCACCGACATGTCTGAAATATAAATCCAATGTGTTGGCGGTCAAAACACGATGGCTGATAGATGCAGTGTTAAATGTTTCCTGCGACGCCGCAGGCTTAAATCTGACTCACGAGTCACCACTAGTCCTCCACGCTAAACCCTCATTCCCGTCCTGCCTGACGCCGTCATCACTGACTGTGTAGCATTCAAAGACGAGGCTGGAGGTCAAGCGTGAAATCTTGTCGTGTGTCATTTTGACGGACAACATAATTTGCTCCCCAGGTCGGGGTGACTTGTTGTTTAATGTGACCACGTCTTGTTTTACTGCGAATACTTTAATAGTAACGGTGAGCATGAAAAGGTAATTCCTGAACAACTCTAGGTCTATCTATTAATACATGTACTAGTCCTCCTCAGCAGGTGACTGTTCAGGCTGGTCTCATACACCGTTCATAACCACACCTACGAATAGTAAATGCACTGTTATTCGTGTATGTCGCACAAAATCTATTTGTATGTAATACACAGAAATGTGAGGGATGAGTCGAAAAGGAGGAGGGTTGTGTCTCGTGTGAAACCAAAAGTCAAGGTGGATTTATTTGTCACATAACTTCTGCACTTAAGTTACGTCACTTCCAGTGTTATTTTAACACAAACCGCGATCTTTTTTTAAAGGTGCCATATTGTAAAAAGTGAGATTTTCACGTCTTTTATATTATAAAGCAGGTGCTTTATAAATACTGTGAAAGTATCAAAACACTCAATCCACAGAGAAATACACACAGCCTGTATTCAGAAACTGTGCGTTTGAAACAAGCCGTTAGGATTTCTGTACATTTGTGATGTCACAAATATACAATATATAGATCATTACATAGTCTTAAACGTAAACGTACTAAATGTGTCCGAGCTTATTTCTTGTATGTGAATGACATCAGCTGACAGGAAGTAAACATGGACCCAAGCTGTTTCCTACCAACGCACTTCCGTTGAAATGCGCTAAAACGGAGAGTTTCAGACAGAGCATGAATACAGGTATATTCAGAAAAATATATAGAAAAATAATGTGTTTTTTGAACATTAAAGCATGTTAACATGTTCTAGTAGAAACACAAAATACAAACATGAACATGAAAATGAGCACGACATGTCCCCTTTAAACCTAACTGAGTAGTTTTTGTTCACGTAACTTCCGTACTTAAGTTATGACGCAGGACATTCATAGGAAAACGCACGAAAAGTGAGGAATAACTTACCTGAAAGATATCATACAAACCGATGTATGAGAATATGAGCACTAGAAAAAGCTAATAAATGAACTTTCAGTGAAGATTTTGTTGTTAAACTACTTCTATGTATTTTTACAAGTATTTTTTTACGTGGTTTTGGAGCCTAAATCTAACTGTGGACGTTATTGTTGCGTCGCATACAAATGAAACGTAAAAGTGTCCTTGTAATGTTGTGCTATTTATTCTTCCTTCCTGTGAGATTGGATTGTCTGAATGGACACGTTAAACATGTGATTCTGCATCGTGAATAATAGTTCAGTACTTCGCTCTTTGCTGCAATCACTCTTTGTCATGTTTTTCTAAAGATTGTCATAAAACTCACATCCGGCTCTGATTATGTTTAATCATGTGTTTTTATTAAGCGTTTAGAAATGCGGCAGAAAGAGTTAATGCTTTAGAAGAAAACAAATGTGAAGAAAAGTTCACAGTGTTTTAGTTCAAACTGACCTTTTGATCTGCTCCATATTAACGTTTATGTTTTAAACATGTCCTGCTAAAGAGCCCAGCAGCAACAGTCGTTACGTGATTAACTTGTCGTTTTCTCCGTTTCCTGTTATTTTCATCCACTTTGCAACACAATGTGAAATGTTCCCTCTCCTGTTGACCTTTTTCCTTTTTTTCACTTTGACTGGACAAATTTAGTTTCTGAACAATTCACTCCACAAAGAAGAAAAACACACAACCCAACACTCAACAAATATTATGAAGAGACCTGAAACATTTCTAGGATTTTATCTAGAAATGTCCCATGTTTAAAGGTCCCATATTGTAAAAAGTGAGATTTTCATGTCTTTTATATTTTAAAGCAGGTTTAAGTGCTAAATAAATACTGTTAAACTATCAATATACGGAGAAATACACACAGCCCATATTCAGAAATTGTGCGTTTGAAACAAGCCGTTAGGATTTCTGTCCATTTGTGATGTCACAAATATACAATATATAGATCATTACACGGTTTTACTGGTACCACTAGTATAGTATGAGGTGGTACTACTAGTATAGTATGAGGTGATACTAGTATAGTATGAGGTGGTACTACTAGTATAGTATGAGGTTGTACTACTAGTATAGTATGAGGTGATACTAGTATAGTATGAGGTGGTACTACTAGTATAGTATGAGGTGGTACTACTAGTATAGTATGAGGTGGTACTACTAGTATAGTATGAGGTGGTACTACAGTATGAGGTGGTACTACTAGTATAGTATGAGGTGGTACTACTAGTATAGTATGAGGTGGTACTACTAGTATAGTATGAGGTGGTACTACTAGTATAGTATGAGGTGGTACTACTAGTATAGTATGAGGTTTGGGATGCAGACTGAGTCTCTGAGAAGTTCACTTTCTCTCCAGACGACTTTGTGTTTGTAACATTTATCTTGCACAGAACTTCTGGAACATGAAATACTAGAATTGGCCGGAGCAGCCGTCCAACACTGTGATTAATATGACGCTGCTAAGCAATGTGTCTGCTGTCTGCACACACACACACACACACACACACACACACACACACACACACACACACACACACACACACACACACACACACACACACACACACACACAGCTCTCAGACAGGTGTGGGAACGAGGACTGTAAAATGTCTTTGACTTCAAACACCAAAGGGGAAGAAGAGTAAAAAGACGAGAGATGAGTGGAATGGAAAAGAAAGTAGAGCTGGTAGAGGCCACTAAAAGCAGCGTCTGACACAGATTGATGCTTTCTGTGTGTGTGCGTGTGCGTGTGTGTGTGTGTGTGTGTGTGTGTGTGTGTGTGTGTGTGTGTCAGAGTTAGAGAGAAACCGTGTTTCCATCCAGCTGTCAAATAAATCTCCTTCCACATTCACATGTAAATAAATGTCACTTTTTGCTGGCTGCTGTGAAACACCAGTGATTCAGACTGCTGTGTATCCAGTTTGTTAACGTTTTTCCACGAGCTGAACAATCACTGTCAGGAAAGAAAAACATTATCTGGTGAACAGGAAGCGATGCATTTTACAGTTTCTGGTTTAAGTCAGTAGAAGATGAAGTCAGTAGTTGGTATGAGCAGAAAGAGAGACGCAGCAGCTGCATCTCATTTCACGATTTTGCGTCTCCTCGATCCTCCGGCTTGTGATCTCAGCGCTCAATCTCGAAGGACGTCCCAATTCCTAAAATGCATCTGGAGGAGAGAGGAGGCTCGCCGGAGGAGCCATAAGCGAGGAAACACCGGTGTATCCTTTGCGGAAGTCTTTTACCAACCAACACGCCCCCTTACTGGATATCAGTTATTGATTGGATGTTTATTATTGTTATTGTAAACTGGATGTTTTACTCTTCCTCTGCAGGTTGACGGGCGACATCCAACCTGTAACTTCATGTTGGAGGTGGAGAGAGACCAGGCGGAGTGTCTCAGGAGGCTGAAGGAGGAGAACGCCGCCGGCAGCCTTAAAGGTCACCATCATTCACTGAACTACCGTTAAAACTGAACTACACACTTAGTGGAGCACAAGTAGAGGTGAATCTGTCAGATTGTCTTGTTGAATAGATACTGATACACAGATAATAAGGGATGTATTCCAACGTAATCGTATCTGGACTAAATCTGGATATGAGACGCACATGATTTGACCTCCTGAGTTGACTCATCAGATTATATCTCATGTTGAAATATGAGATTATTTCTCTGCCTGATCATATTTAGACAAAACTAATATTAAACACACACACTGAGAATGCAAAGGAGTCAAAAAGTCGAGTTCATTTTATTCAGGACAGGCCAAACAATTCAATTTGTCTCAGATAGCGTCACAATCTGTACAACATGAGACACCCTGAAGGGAAAGAAAAACATACCATTCAACACAAAGTGACTGTTTAACACAGATTTGTTTCTAAAATAAATGATCCAGTGATGTGAGGTGGTCGGCTTGTTATTAACACGGTGTGTTTCCGTGTAACGTATCGGCGTATGCCTCTCTCATTCAGCAGCCTTGTTATGTCTGTATAACGTTACACTACGTTGTCTCTCATCCCGTCATCTACCGCTTTGTTCTTTCTCACCGCGGACGGACAGCAGCTCCCGTTGCACCTCGATGTCTCGCCACACATCCACACGGGTATCTCTCTGCTCGAAGAAGGAAGAAGGCGGGGTCACGCATCATCAACGCGTCATCAGCTGCACTGCGCATGTGTTACACTCTGTGGTCTTAATGCTCAGGCTGATCGGAATTCTTAAAAACATTCCTGAATCCGGATTATGATCCGGATCGCCACCAAAATACAATGGATTGTTCATTGTGCCACACTCCACCCCTCCAAAAGATTTCATTCAAATCCATCGCGAACTTTTGGAGTAATCCTGTGAACAGACGGACGGACCTGCTTCCAAGGCCTTTGGTCTTTAAAATGAAAGAGTTGTACAGTTTTGTGCAGGAATGTGTAAAAGTTCACTGTAATAAAGTATAAAGAATGAGTGCAATTTAAAGAGAGAATAGTCCAAAAGATGTGCGCTAATGTAATGCATAGAGACAGGGAAGACGTTAATGAAACGTGTAGTATCTATGGGAGGGATGAGAGTCAACCAGTGGGGGGGTCTGAAGGCAATGTTGATGAGGCTGCAGTCGGGAAGAAGCTGTTCTTGAGGCGTGTGGTTTTGGTCAGTAGTGTCGAAGGAGTGAGATTGTTTTGGAAACTGCTGTTTTAACGGTCAGGAATGAACCTTGAAACTAAATTTTTTAAGCTGACATGTCCAGACAATCTTTAAATATGAACATTTACAATTATGAAACAAACACAGACTTTTATTCAGGGGACCGGCGTAAAAGACTGAAGACACAACCAGTTGTGTTTGTTGGAAGCCACACCTGCCACAAATACTGCAGAAAGTCCATCATATGATATATTAACTTTGGGATGTTGATGCATCCAAGCATTTAGAAAAAGGGTCTGCGGCTGATGGAGGATGGTGGAGTACTGTCATGCAGTACATATAAAAGAAGTCCATTTGTTTAACTAACTGCATGAAAGTAGAAGTAGAGCGACGCTGGAAATAACGCTCAGCGCTCAGTCAGCCTTCACTTTGTGGTGAATAAAGAATAAAGAAGGACCATCAACCGGAGAAAAGAGAGAAGAGGATTTCCCTCCAGATGTGTGCTGCTGTACATTCGGTCGGCTGTGATGCGTTTCTGTGGAAGCGAACAGAGAGAGAGGACGGATCACTTAGCGGGTAGATGGGCTTCTCTTCATGCACTGATGAGTTCGGAATCAGTGTTTTTACCCAAAGACATCTGTCTCGCTCTGTCCCTCTTTTGTCCTCTCGGTGTCTCTGCCATTTGGTCGCTTTCTTTTTGCACTTTAACTCTTCCTTTTCAAACCACCTTCTCTTCTTTCCCTCGTTGTCTAGTGAGTTTTAGTTCAGGCTGCAGAAACACAATAAGAAGGCAATTGTGAGGAGGTCAAATGTCAGAGCGATTTCAACCAGACAGCAGATGGACCAAATCTTGTGTCCTATAGTCTCTAACAAGTCTGACGTGCGGTGAGGTGTGGCGGTACTGATTCTCCAGACTTCGGCTGATCAGGAAGAATCCTGAGAACCAGTTCCCAACCACAGACATATTTACGAGGAGAAACAAATCTCACAAGTGTCTTCACAACTAAAATGTGTTTTCAATGGAGTGACATTATTGGTCTAGTGCACTCCTCATCTTTATGTACCAGACACGGCCTGATGCTGTGTATGATGCTCCATAAAGCCCATTGACGCCTGTAATAGATGCAAGTATTCCCCTGCTGACCATTTATATATGTTCTGGATACATATGTTCAAGGTATTTAAAACCCTTGAGCAAGCATACAACATAGAAATAGAGCCCAACTCACTCACTGCTTTATTTGGCATCCCTTCATCTCCGAATTTGCCCACTACAATACAGCACGTCATTGCTTTTTTACAACCCTCTCAGCCAGACGATCTATCCTTCTTAAATGGAAACATGCCTCTCCTCCAACACATACTGTAACAGCTGGATACAGGAAGCCTTAGGATCGTTTTCACATCTGCCTTGTCTAGTTCGGTTGAATCGAACCCTGGAGCGTTCACCCTCTCGGTGCGGTTCGTTTGGGCAGGTGTGAACGCAGCAATTGCACTCGGGTGCAGCACCAAAACAAGTGAACCGAGACCTCTTTGAAGGGGGGGTCCATGCCTCGACGGGTCAGGGCTGTTTTGACGGCAAAAGGAGGACCTACTCAATGTTAGGCAGGTGGTCATAATGTCATGGCTGATCGGTGAACATCCTTACATGAATTCCATTTGACGTTAAGCTTATAATAAGATATTCATGGTCCCCAGAGGATGAAGCCGTCATCAGGTCAAAATTTCAATTTTCAAAACATTGGTTTATGACCCAGCTTTATGATGCACACACACTCTCTTATTTAGCTATTAGACCTCACTAAAGCAGATAACTAGTATTTGAAAAAGTAGAATCAAGGTGTCAGGGAGACATTAAACAAGCAAGCATTTCATCATTTGGAAGGATGTGGAATGTGAATCCTGATTCCCACACGGATCCCATTCTTTGACCAAATTGAGCTGCACCAGCCTACTTCAAGGTCCACATATCAAGCACAGAAATCCTTTTCAAATCCCTCACCTCATCAGCCGTAGATCACACCTTTACTTTGAGGAGGACTTCAGGTTGCATCACGGTCGGCCCCGTCCAGCCTGAGTCACAGCACATTACATCATTCATGCCTCTGCTTCGGTTCGCTTCGGTTTAGTTCAGGAAATTCAAGCCACAGTCTCAAATTGTATTTACTACTGTTTAAGTTCTCAGTGTAAAATAACAGCTGGTAATGAGGACAATAATACATCATTTTCTTATTATTTATTATAGAATTTTGATTAGGAAGGATCATATGAATTCCACCAGAATCACCCTACTGGCCATCAGAGAACGCTACAAAAACAATAAAAGTTACTGTCACAACAGATGGAAAAAAACTCCCAAATAATCCACAATATGTGTGAAAACACCTTTTCTTACATCGGTGACAGAAGTTTATTTAGGGAAAAAAAACCTTTGTGACCAGTGATTGCAAATTTACACAGTTATTAAAGGGACTGTTTGTAAGAATCGGAAATTGGTTGTAACAGCGACACTTGTGGCCGCAATGTCAAGTTTACATTGTTAAATGTTAATGAGTGGTAAAATACAATAGCATTTTTTTCACTGTATTTTAGAACCAAAATGTTTATAAACCTGATCCAGCAAACATTAAGTATTGCCTCACATCTTTTTGTTCTTATCAAATTTGAACCATAGAGAAGATTTGTGACACAACAATCAGGCTTTGTTAAGCATTTTGTGCAGGAGGCCTCGGGTCAAAAGAGGGAAAACGTTCGGTGCTTCTAACTCATCTAAACTTCAGATATCTTAAAAAAAAAAAAAAAAATTTTAGAGGAGAGAGTTAGTGTATCCTTATCTAAATGCTGTTTGACTTTTTGTTTCTCCTCATTCTAACCCTTTCCCCTAGTTGTAGTATCTCTACATTTCTGCAGAGCAAATGTGTGCATGGTTCCCTCCCTCACCACTGGGTGGCAGTGTTGCTTTAATAAAAATCAGCTCAGGCCCGACAGGACAAAGGAGACAATAGCCAACATCAGCAGCTACTGTATGTCCATGTCACAAAGTGTTGCAACACACTCAAACAGTAAATATCAGGTTTCTGTTTAACTCTTAATGCAGCTGCAGGTGAGTATGTGGTCCGGTGTTACACACTGATGGAGAAAGAACTGCTATCAGTTCTCCTCCATACACCCAACACAGACTGAGCCTTTGTGTTGTGTTGATCTTTGGTTGATAGTGTTACTGTGTGTAGATAACACGGGTACTTTACTCAACCTAAGAATCAAAGCGTGAGTCATACACTCTACAGATACTGCACAACAGGCTGCACTTTATTCTACTTCTTTCAGCAATGTGACTTTATTATAATCATTATTGGAATTTAAGTAATTACAACATACAGAAACTACACGTTCATGGCAAAAAAAAAAGGAATATTTAATGGAAAATAAATCTACTCGTACTTCTCAAATGTTATTTTACTAATATAGTACAACAGAACCAGAAAGGTTTTGCATGACTGCACCCTCCCTGATAATAGCACAATCTCGTTGTGTTAGATTGTGACCATGACACAGTTTCATGTCAGCTGATTAGACTGTTGTCAGGCTATCAAATAGTCGTTATCAGTCGCTATAAGAACCATAGATGTGGGTCAATAGAAGCCTATACCACACCCAAATAGCAGGTTTTAATCATCTATATGGTAGGTCAACGAAAGAAGGTATAAAAGAACACGACAGCGACATCTGGTGACCGTAGTTAGACCGTAATATAGACAGCCTGAAACTCTGGGTGGAGGTTGGGGACAATGGATGGGACACAAAACACCGGACTTCCACCCACGAGGCCTGAGTTCACATCCCGTGTGAAACCAACAATGTGTAGTTGTCTTTGTGTTCGTAGTTATTCTAACCAAAGCAAGGTTTTACCCTTAACTTAACTAAGTGTTTTTTTGTTGCCTAAACCTAAAGAAGCCTTTTTGTTTGTGTTGAAAATGTGACGTTCCTTTTAGTTTTACAACGTGTCAGAACGTGTTGCTTTTAAGTTTCACTTTTTCAACCTAGTAGGCGTAGTAGGCCCCGAATCACCCAAATCTATGCTGCTTATAGCGACGCCTATTTAACGGGCTGGTAACAATCGAATCGGGTGTTCATGTAGCCTAGAACCAGAGTCTCAGGGGGTTTTCATATTAGGTACGATTGATCCGTACTGTGCCCGAGTACGACTTCCAGATGAAGGAACCGGAAGTGCTAAAATGCTAACTCATTTCCGGGTTTTAGGACTCATCCCTTTAGCACTCTATGTTCTGGCTCCCTTGGTCTTTTAACAGTCAGAATGTTTTAGTTGACTTTACAGTCTTTTTGCTCACATTATCTCAATCTATATTTGGATTTGTTATAACTCTAACTTTTAATTTTCTTTTATTTGTTTTTGTTTCACACCCCTAAAAATATCTTCACCATGATCCAGATATAACTGTCAATAAACTGCAGTTTTGTAGGCTGGAGCTCAAGGATGTGTTCAGGATTATCCACACGTGCTAAGAACGAGGTGCTGATGTAGAAGTTGGTGTCTGCAGTTGGGTCAAAACGAAATCATTTATACTCCGGCTCACAAATAGACACAATCTTCTCAGAGACAGTACTGAATACACTGAATACAAGATGTTGCTCCAATTAAAAGACTAGAAAAAAGAGATGGTTCATGCAAAAACATGAACCATAGCTTCCATTGACGTGTGTGTGTGTGTGTGTTTGTGTGTGTGTGCGTGTGTGTGTGTGTGTGTGTGTGGTTTTACATCTCATAGAGTGGATGTGAATTCTGATTCTCATGTGTAGCTCCAGTTTGCAGGCACATAGGCTATTATCCGATTACACGAGTGACCACTGCCTGACCTCACTAATACACCAACACTGCCTCTGTGTGTCCTGACTCCGGCTACGCCGCTCTGCATTCCAGACAAAAACTTGAAAAGAAGAAGAAGAAGAGAAAAAAAAGCCACTTAATTAATTGCCTGACATATTTTCCAGTCCTTCTCTCCCAGCCAATTTTAGTGGGAGATGTCAATCAGGTGGATTAGGCTTGTTTTTTTTCTGTTAGCCCTGTGCTGACAGTGGGAAATGATTAAAAGGGGAGATTATGTGACAGCAAATTTGTGTTGATATCATTAAACTTTCATCATGGACTGGGTCTAAAGCTCTAAATTGCTTATTAACTCAGCTTTTTTGTGGCTGTTCGCCTATCAACACTTCAAATGAGCCAGATATCAGAGCAGTTCCCCCCCAACCCGCC
>CAKALG010042403.1:0-12353 GCA_916700815.1 Helicolenus hilgendorfi
TTAATATCCTCTAGTTTATAACGTTAGTTATTAATATCCTCTAGTTTATAACGTTAGTTATTAATATCCTCTAGTTTATAACGTTAGTTGTTAATATCCTCTAGTTTATAACGTTAGTTGTTAATATCCTCTAGTTTATAACGTTAGTTATTAATATCCTCTAGTTTATAACGTTAGTTATTAATATCCTCTAGTTTATTACGTTAGTTATTAATATCCTCTAGTTTATATATTTATATCGTGACAGTATTGCATGAAACAGGTAACCTGAAAAAAATCATGTGCCTCTGTGTCCTCCGGTGCTCCTGCCATGAGGAGGAACAGAAGTCTAGTTATCTCTAAGAACACTTGAATTACAATATGCTGAAAGGTTATTGTGGAATTTTTGCCCAATGATGCCATAAATATACTGCCTACTGAAGCTTTAACAATATAATTTGTGCACTTTTTGACAAAAAAGTTAATGAATCACATGTAAAGGATTATGTTAGTAAAAATCTGGTCAACCAAATAACGTAGATAATATACCAGTTTTTTCATTACATCATGAGTCAAAGAAGATCTTCAAATTGCTTATGTCCTTGTGTCTTTACTAGGTGGTGGGTCACATTTATCGTGCCATTGCATCAAGACACCTCCCACTGAAGAACATAAAGATGGTTCATTTAGACTCCCACCCTGATCTGCTCATCCCTGTCAACATGTCTGCTGACACAGTCTTTGATAAGGAGAAACTCTTAAGGTATGTTTTGTTTCAAACACACAGTTACAATCCAAGCTTTTCCCTTCAGGCTGGGTCAGAGGGCTGGGACCATAGATATGAAACAGTAGATGCAACATTACACGTCATAACTAATGGGATAACCGTCTGCCGTCTTACCTGGGTATTGTAACTGCTAACTGCTTTACCAAAAGGACCAAAGACATCAGGGCGGCCGGCACCACTTTCCACACATCAGTAAAAAGTAGACACAGTTGTCTTATACTCATTACTTTGAATACAAAACAGTAGCGATGCACCGATCAGAATTCTTCTGTCCAGATACCGATAGCAATACCTGGGCTTTGGGTATCAGCCGATACCGAGTACCGATCCAATACCAGTGTTTAATCGATAAGCTTTATTACACGGGCGTGTTGAATACTCAATTCTGATTGGTCAATCGCGGTGTCTGCGGTCTGTAATTTCTGTATTACAGAACGTTGCTATGTATAACAGACTGTTGCCTTATGTGTTACTCAAGTTTTACACTATGACGAAAATAACACTCATAGAGTTATTTATAGTTGACACTGAATTTTTAAGTGTTAATCAGAATTAACTCTTATTAATTTACTCTTCATGAGTGTTAAACCAACTTAACACTAAGTGTTGATTAAGAAATTACTCCAAACCCAGTGTTGATTTTTGAATGACTCCTGCCAGTGTTAAAACCTATTTACTCGTGCATTTACCCCCTTTAAGTGTTATTCTTACCCAACAACTTGTTTATCATCAATGGACTCCTTTTTAATAAAATGTATTCTTCAACAGAATTACTTTAGAGTGTTTTGCATTTTCTACATTACCGTGTCCACCTGACACTTAAAACAAGTAAAACTAAAAACGTTTGCAAGGGGAAAAACAACAAACACCATTATATCCATGTCTTAATATACATTTATTAAAAATAAAAACATTAACCCTCAAGTGAAATGTAGTTCTAAAACAAGTTTTGAGACATGCTCACACCATCACATGCTACATAACAATTAAACTTCACTTTCAGTTTTAAAAGACATCAGAATTACCCATGAGTTTCAGTCATGTCTACTGCAAGGATGTTAACCATATGTCGCCGTGAGGAGTCAGTCAGACCTTTCGTCCGGTTGTATTCCATGACAATAGAGTCTCCACCAGGTTTCTTGGCCAGCGCAGATTCAACCAACTGTGAAATGACAGAGTAGAAGACCAGACAATATTTACTAAAAATGAAATAGTCTTGAAGAACTGACAGTGAATACACAGGAAAATCAAATCAAAAGTGTGCAATCCCCAAAGGTAGCTATCACAACAGACATTTAACACATAAACTTACATGTTTGGCATCTTGATCTTTCTTCTGCCGTTTTCTGGAAGGGCTGTAATCCTCATCTAGAATGACTGTATCATCAGTCTATGCATGAACTGTATGTATGCACTCTGTTATTTTGTATTTCTTAACGGCAGATACTGTATGTTTCCAAGACAAATTTCCTTCAGGACAATAATAAATAAAGCCTATCTTATCTTATCTATTTATAATATTACTGATTTTATAGTCATAAGCGTGTGAAAAAAGAGTTCTTAGCTATTGACTAAGATAAATAAATGTTCATGTCTTTCAGTTTAGTGTTCAATACAGAAGGTTAATATGAGGTCCACTGTGAGGATAGAAAGTCTTGTATGATTGTATTTAGAAACATACAATAATGTTTAATGTGATTACTGAAGGTAATGTAACGATTAATTGTGATATTGATTTTGGGTCAAGATGCCGATTCCAGATTTCTAAAACCTGGACAAATAAAACCAAAACAAGAGGCCCGGTACCGGTTAAGTGAGAAAATATGTCACCTTGTTTTGGGTGAACCAAGCCGTTAGTTGTGAAGCAGCATCAGGATTGTTGCATTGGATGAATGAATGCTCTAAACGTCCGACTGCTACACCGTATTGGACTCCACTAATCCCTGTGTGTTTGTTTATTCATTTATTTTTCAGTGAGTTGAGTATAGAGAACTGGATAATGCCCATGGTGTATGCTGGCCATGTGTCATGTGTGGCGTGGCTGCATCCATACTGGGCTCAGCAGATCACAGAAGGAGAGCACAGGATGGCTGTAGGAAGAGACTCGTCCACCACCACCATCAGGTAGGATGTACACTAAACTAGGGGTGACCCCCGAATAGTCGAGAATTCAACGGCTCGATCTAAGGAGCCTGCCAATCTCACAGTGGAATCGTCACGGTGGGGGGAAAATGTGGTTATGAAACATTCCATTGGGCATATATGGGGTTGCTGAATGTCTGATTTTACATAGAACTGCTTGGTTTCTCCCAATAAATCATAATATATATAGCCTATTTTGGTATAAATATCAGCCTATTAATAATACTGTTAGGACCGAATGTTCTATTTAGAACTACAATAAGCAAGCAGCCTAAGAAACCGTGTCTCTCTGTCCGTCCATCGATTACCGCTCCGTTTCAGTACTCTGGACAGCGCCGCACCTACACACATATATATACACACACACACACACACACACACACACACACACACACACACACACAAAACAGCACGGTCGATTATTCAAAAACAAGCGATAGTATCTGTATCTGTATCTGTTCATGTTGTTTTTACTATTGTTCTATAGACACATGAAGCTTTAACAGAAAAAAAAAATACAACGATTAGTCGACGATAGGCAAGACTTGACCAATCAGATTCGACTGTGTAAATTCTTAGTCCAGGACGCCCCTACACTAAACAGAGTCACATCCTCTTTGTAAAAGCATCCTCTGTTGCTTTATTAAGCATATATCTTTAAAGGTGCTAAATACAATATCCAGAGCATTAATATAGCATCAAACAACTATTGTCTATGTAAAGATATAGAGGAGTGATGTCTACCTGAGCAGAGAATGAAGTCTCTGTGTGTGTTGTTATCAGAACCTCTCTGTGCTTTGTTGACATAACCGGGCCGGCTGCGCAGTAGTCTGATTGCAGCCTCAGGGAGGGCCTCCCTGTAGAGCTTAACAGGAACGCCCACATCCCTCCCTGTAGAGCTAGAACAGGACCACCCAGAAGCTGCTGACTTTTTTTTTCTTTTTTTTGCCCAGTAACTTTATTGTCCTGTTCATGCCAGTCAAATCAGTGGCTGTGCAGTCGGCTCCAAGTACGATGTAACTCACTTTTTGTCAAATTCATAAACCATTTTACCATGATATGTGACTTTGATGAAACAAGTGGAGCAAACTAAGCTAACTAATTGCTTAGTGTCACATTAACATAGGTTAACATAGGTACATTTTGATCTAACAAATCTACCTAGCTTGCTAGCTTAACAAAACTATCTTCAATTCAACATCCATTTATGCTACTAAAGTAATGATGCTGGTAGCGTTAATTCTCTTTATTTTAGCTCCATAGCATGATTTTAAAGGAAGGAGCTGCCTCGGATACTGGGGACAAATACTAGGGTATGAGTCTTGGCACTTTTTGCTGCAGGCTAGGTGCCTGCTCACAAATTCACAATATACAAATATGTGTGCTTGAACTGCAACCATGAACCTCCATATGTCCTCCCCTAGCCTCCACAAGATAACTATTGACCATATCACAACATATGAATAAAGCTCATCTTGGTTTATTGTTGTCTGCTGACATCTTTTCTGTGTCTTTACCATGAAGTACGTACGGTAACAACAGCAGGAACCAGCTGTGCATTGAGAAAATAGAGAAGAAGAAAAAGTGGGCGTTCCTATAGCACACAAGCCGATCAAAACAGCGGCTCCGCGGCTGCAATCAGTTCCGTTTCCAGTGCATGTCAGTGTGCCCCGCTGGCTAGCTCACGGCAGCGGCTCTGCATTTCAAATTGAGCACCTTTATTTAAAGCCCCCGCACATCCATAGTCCTCCCAAACAGGTGTTTTCACTTTTGTTTCGGGGTTCGACTTCTTCTCAGGAACTGTTTGGGCAAAAACAACTTACCCCGTTATCATCGTGCTACATATGAGTTTCATGACTTCATGTAGCTCCAGCACAGCTCCACCCAGCTTGAGCCTGACAGGAGGTCTAACCAGCCAGAGTGATTGAAAACACCCAAGTGCAAATACAGGACCTTTTTAAATGTAGAACAGATCTTTCTCTTTGGTTCGTCATGAACTCTACTTCCTCTCTCTCCGTCCCCCCCCCTCCTCCCTCTGCTTCTCTCTGTTTCTGTGCAGGGTGACCAGTAAAGACAACTACTTCCTCAGTGACGGTCTGTATGTTTCGGAGAAGCAGCTGGAGAACTCTAAACCTCTCCGGCTGAATGTGGTCAGAGTCAATCCGGTTAAACCGAGTCACGGCTCACTCACAGGTGTGTGAGCGAAGGCAGGTGGAAAGCCTGTAGTAGACTTTAGCAGTCGGATTGCTTTGATTATCCAACCAGAAATGTTTGTGCCTCAGTTGATTGTTGATGATAACGCGTTAACGCAAATTTGTTTTAACGCCACTAATTTCTTTCACGCATTAACGCAACTTGCAATTTTTATATTGTAGCGGACTCAGTTTTAAAGCTAGAGTGAAGATACTGGCATCATATGGAACTAAAAGAATCCATTGGTACCAACCGTGTCATAATAACGCTCCAAACTTGCGATACGTTTTGGAGAGGAAAAACTGGCATGGCCATTTACAAAGGGGTCCCTTGACCTCTGACCTCCAGATGTGTGAATGTAAATGGGTTCTATGGGTACCTACGAGTCTCCCCTTTACAGACATGCCCACTTTATGATCATCACATGCAGTTTGGGGCAAGTCATAGTCAAGTCAGCACACTGACACACTGACAGCTGTTGTTGCCTGTTGGGCTGCAGTTTGCCATGTTAGGATTTGAGCGTATTTTTATGCTAAATGCAGTACCTGTGAGGGTTTCTGGATCAATATCTGTCATTTTTTTGTGTTATTAATTGATACATTTGCATAAAGCAGCATATTTGTCCACTCCCATGTTGATAAGAGTGTTAAATACTTGACACATCTCCCTCTAAGGTACAAACATTTGCAATTAATTTGCAATTGACTACGGACAATCATACGATTTAATCATGATTAAATATTTGAATCAATTGACAGCCCTAGTTTTTATAAAACAGTTTGTGAGGATACATGTACACGAGCGCATGGTAATGCAATACACTTTCCTACTGCCAGTTTGAGGCTGTCTACGTATTGAGTTGAGTCTATAAAATGGTGAAACATGCCTCATATAATTTCACAGAGCCCAAGTGGTCCGTCTTCAACCAGCTGGACTGTCAGACCGACAGTTTCCAACTGCGATAAAGCAGCTTTGTCAGCTACTGCTTTGGAGCTTTTAGATTTGTTTGTTGGTGCATGAACAGAGCCACTTATTGGCCGTTATCACTAACGCCAGGACTCAAGTTGATTGACTCTCAGTGCCAAAACAACATGGCAGAGTCACTGGGACCAGAGCTGGTGAATAGCAATATGCCTGGCTTTTAAGGCACATTGGTGATTTAGAACTCTCTTCAGTGAATCCAGGCCTCAGTGTGAAACAGACATGCTTAATAATTACCTCCTTTCTGCAAAAACATGGCCGTTGCACTGAGTATACAAAATAATTGCACCTTTTTGGATTTTGAAAGCCTAACAAACACGCTGAATACTTTTTCTACCTCCTAGAACGTTTTCTTTTTTTTTGGAAGATTATGGAATATTTTAAACCTTCGTTGTTCATCAACTTTTTTTCTCCTCTTTAAATTCCAAAGTCTGTTTGCAGCCCATTAGTGTTGTCAATAACTGTGATACAATACCTTAACAAATATGGATATTCAATACCATTTTTTGATACCACAGGGAAAATTTCACACAACATTGAGGGCATAAAAGTTTAGTAAAAAATGTTATTCATTAATTTTTTTTTAATGATAAATGCTAGGGCCGTCAAAGTCAACGCAATAATAACGTGTTAGCGCAAATTCGTTTTAACGCCACTAATTTCTTTAACTTGCAATTCTTAGGTTGTAGTGGGCTCAGTTTCAAAGCTAGAGTGAAGATACTGGCATCATATGAAACTAGAAAAAACCTAAAGAATACATGGGTACCAACCGTGTCATGGTAGCTTGTCGCAAAAGAGGTTAAATAATGCTCTAAGCTTACAAAAAATGTTGATAACGAAGGACTGTCATGGCCACTTCCAAACTGTTGTTGCCTGTTGGGCTGCAGTTTGCCATGTTATGATTTGATTATACTTTTTATGCTAAATGCAGTACCTGTGAGGGTTTCTGGACAATATTTGTCATTGTATTGTGTTGTTAATTGATTTCCAATAATAAATATATATATATACATTTGCATTAAGCAGCATATTTGCCCACTCTCATGTTGATAAGAGTATTAAATACTTGTCAAATCTCCCTTTAAGGTACGTTTTAAAAAGAAATTGCAGTTGACAGCCCTAATGAAAATATTCTGAGGCTTAAAATAAGTGATTTTTGCAGTATCTGTTGTCCACAGCTGCTTTATAACGCATGAAAAGCTTCTTTTTCAGTTCAGTAAAACCCACGCAGCCATCTGAAGTATAGGCTGATCAATACCGGATTTCCAATATCAATATGTGGTTATATAATATTTATCGATATATCGACCGATAGTAAAAGTTTTTGTACATATAAACAAACAATCCTGACACTTCTCTTATGTTATTTTATTTTTTAAATGGCGTCCCAGATGCATACTGAGAGGGACATCTAACAGTTGAACGCAAGTTGAAAGCTTTGTGGTGTCCTGCACTTTACGTGACGCAAAGTGTTGAGCAATGATCTGTTGATCCTTAACAAATCAAGACTCCATAGTCTAACAATGGCATGTTTTAAATTGAAACGTTGTTTGACTTTAAACAAACAAACTAATGATAAATCATTATTGAGAAGTGATTTTTGAAAACTGACAAGAGAGTAGTCATTAAAGGCCCCTGAAAACCATCTGTCTCCATCAGTTTCTTGCTATGAGCGATGGAGGTCCTCTTTCTGCCAACGTTAGAACAGTTGTGGTGATTCCACATGAGAGTTTTCTGTGTTTTTGTTTTGTCTAGCTGCTTTGAATTGGAAAATGATGATGTGCACCGGGCAGAGTTTAGCAACATTTGAATCGAAATCCGACGACAGCTGCGAGGTTGTTTGCTTATGTTGCGAGGCTACTGTCTATAAAATCGGATCAAATCACACCCACACAGTGCTGAACGAGCAGAAGAGATGACTTTTTTTTTTTTTAACTGTTTACACTAAATAATAAGAAACCAAGTTTTGAGGGGCATTAAAAGTTTTTCCACTTCAAATTTATTTTATGATATAATGTAACACGATACAACAACCCAGATTCATCTTTAAAACATGTCCTACTCACCACATAGAGAGCAGGGTGCGGGGTCAGACTTCAGCCTTCCACCGTTCACTATTGCTTACAATTTATTGCAAAATATACATATATACAGTTATTTCAGTTTAACTGTGCCGTTGCAGAGTTCATCAACCCGCTGAGGCTGAGGTCAATGACTGGATCTGCTGTCACCTGCCTTTCCCCCAAACCATGCGCACCAATTGACCACCTGTGGAGGGTGTAAACTTGTAAACAAAAATATAGAAAAAACAATAAACTATGTAAAATAGAAATGAACTGAAATGCGATCCCTACTCTTGTATTGAATTGGATTATGTTATTCAGGTGTATGTGGTTATTCCGGTTGCTAAATTCTGGGAATATTCAACGGGTAAACTTTCCATGGGGATTAATGGGAAATAACCAGCATAAAATGGAAATGAAAATGACCATGTCATATATGCACATCTTATTTTTTTGATCCACTGGATTTATTTATTTATTTATTTATTTATTTATTTATCTCCCTGCACAAGCACAATAGTCATGTCTGTGCATATGTGTGAGAGAATGTGAAGATACGTAATATGTACCGGTATGCCGGTATGCTGATGTCATGTTACGTTTTGTCGTTACGTTTTGTGTACAAATGTTTGCATAAAAGTGGAAAAAAATAAATATTTGAACGTAAAAATATGCTGATCATAAGCAGACATAATTGTAAACCAAAATAGAAAAAAACAACATTTTAGTTGAACTTTGATTAAATGAGCTGACTCGTTTAACATTGTATTGAACTTTTCATTGAACAACAACGAAAAAAACATTCCCAATGACCCCCCTCCAAAATAAAAGACTTCTTTTCAAAAAATGTCACAATGTCACACTCTGATATCATGTGGTCCCAAAATAAATTCACTGTTAAAACAACTATTTTATATTGAAACTGTGTGAAAAAAAATTGAGCTTAACTTCACTCACACATATATAATCCCATAATTAACTGATTATTATTATTTTTATCACTTTATTATTTACTGGTATTTAATTTTCTTCTTTTTATTTGTTGTTTTGATTTAGATTATATTCAAGATTATAACTAATAGGGATGGACACATTTCCATCTGACACTGTTTTCTGCTTTTCTGTGTGACATTTTCAGAGAATAAAAGTGAAGAGGACACAGAGAGCTGGTTTGCCAAGAGACCCCGTACGGAGTGGAGTCAAGCTGGAGAAGCCAGCTGCTCGGAGCTCCTCTTAAGGTGTACTGACACACTGCAACCAGCAGAGGGCAGCAACAGGACGGGCTCGGATGGTGATGGTGATGATGACGAAGGATCCACCAGTTATGTTGTAAAGACAATATCTGCATTTCTAAGTGAGACGGAGCCATACATCTTGGATATTGATTTGGATTTCTTCTCATGTAAGAATCCCTTCAAGGAGTTATACACACAGGTACAGTATAATATCTCATATTCTAGTTCTGCAGCGGCTCCTTTCAACACATTTTGGATTGATTTTATACTTTCCTTTAAACCATAATCGTGTATTTAATCAAACATCTACTAATGCAGAGATTTTTTTACAACTAACTTATTTTTTATACTTATTATTTTGTTCATTGTTCTTGACTGGATGCAGAGATTTTGCCTTCCTGAAAAAACAGGAAGTTACAGTCAGAATAGTTTTGAATCATCCCTGGCAACGACAGGAAATACATCATATCCAGAAAGTAAAGACTCCATGGGGCTTTTAAAATACCAATCCTTTATCCAAATAGGAACTAAAGGGTTGCTGCCTGCCACCGAAATAATAAACACAGCCGGGCTGGGTTTGATTAAAGGTTCGGTGTTCTGATCTCCGAGCTCCTCCTCTATACATGCCAACGTGTCCTTGAGCAACACAGTTAATCACAAACCGCTGTGTGTTCTGAGTTTGGGCAGGGCTTTTTTAGGTGAGGGTCAGGGTTTCGTAATTGATCCGGGGGGAAACAGGGAGCCAGTGGAGGTCTTTTAGGACTGGGGTGATGTGGTGCCATGATTTGGTGTGAGTCAGGAGGCGGACAGCTGCGTTCTGGACCAGTTCCAGTCTAAATAATGGAGGTAGTGCTTACGCCGTACAGGAGAGAGTTCCAGTAGTCGCGGCGGGAGGAGATGGAGGCGTGGATAAGCCTCTCGGCAGCAGGGCGTGTGAGAGAGGGTCTGATCTTAGCAATATTGCGCAGGTGGTAGAGGGAGATTTTGACAATGCATAGTAAGTAATGAACCTGAACTGTCAAATAACAGAAATGTGTGATCGATACCTTTTTGATGCCATTTGCCAATAGCGACTTATATTGAATTGTGATCATCAGGGATGTTCCACGTTAAAGCTTCATGTGGAGAGACACTGCGGAAGCTAACGGAGCTTACTGGTGGAACTGTGACAGCTCAGCAGGCAGTTTACATGATACAGACCGGTAGACAACAGAAAGCATAAACCAGCAGTTTGCCTCAATGTGTTCCTGATAGAGTAGAGTAGAGTAGAGTATTTGCCAGACACCTTAATTAATGTCACAGAAAGCTCATGACATCACACATTACTTCATCACATCATATGACATCACACATTACTTCATCATATGACATCACATTACTTCATCATATGACATCACACATTACTTCAACATATGACGTCACACATTACTTCATCATATGACATCACACATTACTTCAACATATGACGTCACACATTACTTCATCATAAGACATCACACATTACTTCAACATATGACGTCACACATTACTTCATCATATGACATCACACATTACTTCATCATATGACATCACACATTACTTCATCGTATGACATCACACATTACTTCATCGTATGACATCACACATTACTTCGTCATATGACATCACACATTACTTCATCATATGACATCACACATTACTTCAACATATGACATCACACATTACTTCATCATATAACATCACACATTACTTCATCGTATGACATCACACATTACTTCGTCATATGACATCACACATTACTTCATCGTATGACATCACACATTACTTCATCGTATGACATCACACATTACTTCATCATATGACATCACACATTACTTCATATGACATCACACATTACTTCATCATATGACATCACACATTACTTAATCGTATGACATCACACATTACTTCATCATATGACATCACACATTACTTCATCACATCATATGATGTCACACATTACTTCATCATATGACATCACACATTACTTCATCATATGACATCACACATTACTTCATTGTATGACATCACACATTACTTCATCATATGACATCACGGATGCAATGAGATGCATTGAGGCTAAAAAGTGCTGTCAGGTTTGACCTTTAGGAATAAACTGTTTACGACAAGTTAATGAACATAACTTTATTAATCCTAAATTCACAATTTGTTTTACAGAGGTGAAGATCCAAAACATGTTTCCTTGAGTTGACCCCTGCTCCATGTTGTCTGTCTGTCTGTCTGTATCCAGGAAGAGTACGACATCCTTAAGGAGCTATACAACTTCAGAGGACCCCGCCCTGATGCTGATGAGGTCAGACTTATTGTTGTATATAAATGGACTGTACCACATAACTCACCAGGTGTGGTTGAACACAAATAATGATGTATCTGTGACGACCGTATGCTTAAATGCACATATCCACAGTCCACTCAATGTCAACATACAGGTCATAATTGCCTCAAAAGAGCAGTCATTTGAGTGAGGGAGTCAGGCCCAACTCCAAACCGCCCCCCACACCCGCTCCCTACCCACTTCCACTGCGTTTGTACGTTAGCGTGGAGGGTTCGCCATATTAAGGGCCATTCCAGACTAATTCTGGCGGAGTGGAAGTGGGTTATAAAACCCTCCAACAGCGAGCCTGCATCGATACCGACCTAACCAGCTGCTCTTACTAACGACGCGCAACGCCGTTTTTGTGTTCGTCTTGGAACACGTTCCAATGTCACATCTGTGCAACTACCGGTACAAACATTTACTGTAAACTGCTCAAACTGAGATAGACATTTCATTTATTCTACTTTATCGTCATACAGACGTCAACAACATAAAGTAAATAGATTGTATTGAGGATCAGATATACCCGTGTCCAGTCTAGAAAACGGTAGACATGTTCATTAGATTGTAAATTGTTGTATGCGTATATATATACTGTATATATATATACTGTGTAT